>OW029933.1:13132500-13397559 GCA_932305915.1 Agriopis marginaria
CGTTCAGTGTGGAGGTTAAAGGGGGAGGCCTATGTTCAGCAGTGGACGTCTTCTAGCTGATGATGATGATGATGATGAGTCCTAACGATAATGGTTGAATCACTTGCCTTATCATCATAATCAGCTTCCCCGTCTGAGACCGATTTTCAGTTTTTTACTTCTAGCCACTGCTTTACGTATATCGTAGTCTCAGGGCGTCCTACGGTACGTTTGTCGATTCGTTACTGAAAATACCATAGACCGCATCATCGCTTAACATCAGGCGAGTTGGCGGTCAAGCGCAAGCATATTATTTATTTAAAAAAAAATGTTCGTCCGTTTTTGTTGCTAAGCAAACGCGGATGTTAGGATACTTTTTTATTTGTAAAACAGGAAACACTGACCACTGACTAAGAAAAGAAAGGTTGACCTTTACCAAAAGTCATTGTTCTAAAGTAAACTCTAATTTTCCATCATGGTGACGCTTTCATATCTAATCTTTGAAACCGTATCTATCTATCAGTTTACTTTACGCTTTCCCCTTCATTGGAGATTTTACGCCTCATTTTTTGTACGTAAGGTATTCGGTGATGCACGAATGCAGACCAAAATTTAGACCAAAATTACACTTTATGTCATATTAAAAAAAAAACTCTGTTACAGTCAATTTGTTATTTTTGGTTGGTTAAACGACTGAATAGATCTCGATTGAAATTTCGAGTGTAACTAGTATGTTTTACGAGAATAGAGGGCAAGGACACTTTCAATCTTAGATAAATGTGAAAAACGAGGAAATACAATACAATACAATTCTTTATTAATAACTCCGTAGTTATAAGTCAAACTTCTTCAGTACACTTTCTACAACGATATAAACTATATATTTTATATAAACTTATATAAAAAATATATTTAAATAATATTAGTATGTGTAAGACAAATTAATAAATTATTCAATTAAATATATTATGAGCAAAAATTTATAACAATATTCATCATCATCAGTCAGAAGACGTCCACTGCTGAACATAGGCCTCCCCTTTTAACCTCCACACTGAACGACAGCCCGCCTTTTGCATCCACTGGATACCCGCGACTCTCACAATGTCGTCAGTCCATCTAGTGGGAGGCCTCCCTACGCTATTACAATATTATTATGTCATAACAATATTATTATGTCAATATTTCAATTTGTCAAACTTATTCATCAATAATTATTAATTAACGCAGCTACCTGAAATATTTATGAACGAATCCATTAATATTTCAGGCAGTTTGACATAGTCATGAAAATTATAATGTTGGTCAAGGAGCCAAGTTTCAAGCCTGACTTTAAACGACGCGGTGGAAGGTGCATCACGTAAGATAATCCTATCAAAACGTAGCTAAATAAGTACATACACAACAAAAAACAAAAACTTTTGCAATTTGTTGTCTTATTTTTGTGCAAAAAGATGTCATCGAAGTGAAGTCGTTTTGTTATTAATCAAATCAATCAATTTTGTTATTATGTCCCAATATTTGTAAGTATGATTTTCAAGATTAGTGTAAGATGTTAAATAATGTTAGCGACCAGAATATTCTGGTCTGAATTGCAGTAGTGCATGTATACCTTAAAAACGACTTTGTCACAGAACGTACAAAGTTCATAGAAAAAGCATAAAACCAACAATACCGATGTTGAAGCACCACAAACCGAATTTGAAACTATTTTTACGTGAACACGAACATGTCTGATAAAATTAGATCGTACACGATACATAACATTACAATAACCTTTCTATTTGAACAAGAATTCCTTGAGGCAGAGATTATTCAGATAAGAAGTGGCCACAAGACGATTTTAGACAGACAATCTGTTTTTATTACTCATATCATGTAAGATCTGTAAGCATTTGTTTGGTTTATGGAAGCTTAAATATTGCATAAATTCTTAGGAGTTGGGAGAACGGTAAAATAAATTAATCAAACAATAAACTAACTAACAAAAGTTCTACTGACTAAATGTTTAGATATCCATAAGATGGTTTTGGCTCATATGTATAAATAACAAATTGTACTGATTTTCGCGATCCTATAAGAATAACTAGTTTTAGATAAAGTTGTCTATGCTTTATTACACAGATGATATTTTTTTACTTCTATATTTTATTCGAAGGTATGATTTGCTTTCATACCCATTAAAACCCGTTCAGCCCTTACAGAGCTAAATAGCAACATACATACACAAATTACATTTCTGATAATTTTAAACTAAACGCAGCCAAAATTTAATTTGTCACACACCAAATAAAGTTAATGAACTACCTTTTAGATCCAATTAATAAAAAATTAGAATGCAAATTATATCAAGACCAAATGTGTCACATAATACAAGAAAAAAGTCACTAATATCTTCGACCAAAGTCAAGGTCACCGTGTGTATAGGATTATACAACAATTTATATTACTTTTTATTCTAATTTTATGACCATATGCTAAATATGTATGCATAATCTACCTACAACAGTTGGAGTTTGCATGTGCTTAGTAATATAAATTTATGTCACTATTTTTGATAGTTGATCTAATGTATTGTCCCATCAGCCGTAGGCTTAGGTTGTACCATATTTACCATTTTGAATATATCAGTGGGTAGAATAAAAACTTCGAAATAAATACGGATGTAGAAATGTCGTCAGTCTATCACATTAATCAATTAAAGGCTAAAGCTACTAAAGAACTGCTAATCTATGGAATGCGTTGCCTGAACGGGTGTTTCCCGATAGTTACAATATCAAATCACGAGTGAATCGTTTCTGCTAGGCAAGCGTGCGTATCGTAGACCGCAAATTCACTTAACATCACTTGACTTGGTGGTTAAACGCAAGCCTATTATTTAACTTAAAAATGCTCTTTGATAGTTTTTATTTAATGCTTGTAGAATTTTATTTACGTTGTAAGCTTTCTTAGCAACATACTTTCGGTATGACAGAGGTAGGGCACTAGAAAGCCACCAAAACGAAATTATAGAAGTAAGATAACAGACAAAAAACCGGACAAGTACGAGTAGGACTCGTGCTCTAAGGGTTCCGTTGGAAGGAACCCTCAGAGCGCGAGTCGAAAAAAAAAACTTACTGAAGTTGATATATTGAAAGACAAACTTAACTTTGTAGTTGACAATCAGGTTCTTCGATACATAACAACTACAAAATGTAAGTTTGTAATTGTAAAACAATATTTTTTATGATATAACTTCAAATTAACAACTTTCAAATTTATTCCTTTATATATTCTGTAAGACCTTGATTCTTGCCAAAATATATAAAATATAAATATATATATAATATAAATATATAAGGTCAACGGGAAGTACCCTATAGGTTTTGATTCCCCTGTAAAATCGCAAAATATGCGACATAAACGTTCATATCTTTTGATTGCGTTGACTTATAACTTTATATTTTTTTACAGCCGAAAGAAACCGTAGATCCAAGTATTTGGTAGTGGTAAATTTCAACTTTATACCTTTACGCGTTCTTGAGAAAAAGGGGCTTGACAGACGGACAGATAGACGGACAGACGGACAACGAAGTGATCCTATAAGGGTTCCATTTTTTCCTTTTGAGGTACGGAACCCTAAAAAATTACTTTCGTCTTCAATCCACATGTGGCAGCTACCTTCTGGACACAGACCTCGCACAATGCAGATCACTTACCTAACGTATCATCTTCGCATTTATGATATATCTACTATACTATATTATAAATGCGAAAAGTTTGTTGGTTTGTTTGTTCCCTTTTCACATAGCAACAGAGCAACGGATCGACCTGATTTTTTGCATGGGTATAGTTCAAGAGCCAGAGAGTGACATAGGCATACTTTTCATCATTACGCGGGTGAAACCGCGGGGTGCAGCTAGTAATATTATAAATGTGAAAAGTTTGTTGGTTTGTTTATTCCTCTTTCACACAGCAACAGAGCCACGGATCGACCTGATTCTTTGCATGGGTATAGTGAAATGGCCGTAGAGTGATATAGGCTACTTTTATCATCATCATCATCATCACTTTTTTTTCATCACTACGCGGGTGAAACCGCGGGGCGCAGCTAGTAATGTATATTGTCACTTCGTGGTATCGCAGGGCATCTCCTTAGAAGATAATTAGAACAACAAAACAATAGCAACATTTTTTATTTATATTACACGGGAATTACTCACGTAAGATTAAGCCGGTTACTCCGACTATACGATCTTACGCGAGTAATTCCCGTGTAATATAAATAAAATGTGTGAAAACCACATCAGTTTCAATAATAGCAACATTCTTTACGCTTTACACAGTTACTAACTCAATCCTCCAGTGAAAGTGACTTTGTTATCAATACATTAGCAACATTGCATTATTATTGTTTATCACCGTTGAAGGGAAACGTCTATCTGTGCTAGAAATGTGGTTTTCTCAGTTGTTAAGGCGCCGTGACTAGCTGACTTTTATGTTTTTGAGGGGGTGAAGCAGAGGAAGTGGCGGCCGACTAGTCCCACCTACAGCGGGGCGCAACGCGTGAATCTCGCCGCAACGCGACGTCCTTCACTTATAGACAGCTATAGACATGTAATTTCGTCGGTCCACAGCATAGCTCCGTTGGCGCAGTGGTCTGGCCCCGCGCTGGTAAACCACGAATGCCCGGTTCAAATCTGTAGTATGTAGATATTTTTGGACTCAATTTTTTATCATAACACTAAATCAAAGGATACGGCCGTTTCTGCCACATATTTTGAGACTCGTAGGAGTGCTCTTTTTATGTTTTGATGGGCATCAAAACATAAAAAAAGCACTCCCATTGATCTAAAATCATGAAATTTAGCAAGAAACAATCTCTTATCACAAGTAAAGGGAAAAATGCAAAGGCCAGAAATGGTTAGTTCCATTTAAAAAAAAAACAGCCAAGTGCGAGACGGGCTCGCGCACTGAGGGTTCCGTACCACAACGTAACTTGTTAGGTACTAAAGTAAAAAAAAGTGAATAAAGCCCAGGCGGTCACCCATCCAAGTACCAGCCGCACCCGACGTTGCTTCACTTCGGTGATCGTACGAGAACTGGTGGTGAACAGAAGTTGACACCGACTCGAACTTGGCCATTATTTATTATTTGTATTTGTAGTTGTTGTTTTTTTAGTGTGTACTATTATCATGGAAAATGCCATGTGAAAGATACAGCCGTTATTAGGTGTGTGTACGTTCCCGATGAAAAAAAAAAACGTTTTAGCGCAAAACAAACTTAACTTTGTTATTTAAAAACTGTTGTCTCCATACATCGACCTAGGTTGCGATCAGTTTATCAAATGCAAAAATGTTTACAATCTCGAATATTAGGGTTCCGTACCCAAAGGATAAAACGGGACCCTATTACTAAGCGTACGATGTATGCCTGTCTGTCCGTCCCAAGTTATTTAGAACTTTTTTAGTTTTATTGAAGACTAGCTGCGCCCCGCGGGTTTACCTGCGTAGTGATGAAAATTGGTGATCATGATGATGAAAACAGTATTTTTTTTTCTCTTTCAACATAAGCTATCTGACAGGGAAAATCCCGTAAAAATCGGTTCAGCCATTTTGGAGTCTATATGGAACATCATCATCATCAGCCTTCATAGGAAACATACATACATATACATACATACACACATCGCCTTTTACATGTGTAGAGAAGATAGATAATTATTATGTTCAAAGAAGACTGTAACACCTTTTTAGGGTTCCGTAGAACTACAAAGAACCCGTACTACTTGTGTTCGTTCTGTCCATCCGTCTGTCTGTCTGTATGTCCATTCCAAGTTGTTTAGAACTTTTTAACTTTTATAGTAGACTAGCTGCGCCCCGTGGTTTCACCCGCGTAGTGATGAAAATTGGTGATGATGATGACAATGAAGATGAAAAGCAGCATTTTTTCCTCTTGTTATAACATCAGCTACCTGAGAGTGAAAATCCCGTCAAAATCAGTTCAGCCATTATGGAGTCTATACGGAATATCATCATCATCAGCCTTCATAGGAAACATACAAACATACATCGCTTTTTATATGTATATAGAAGAAATATAAACTCCAAAAATACTGTAATACCTTTTTAGGGTTCCGTAGAATTACAAGGAACCCATATAAGTTCGTTCTGCCCATCCGTCTGTCTGTCTGTCTGTCCATCCTAAGTTGTTTAGAACTTTCTAACCTTTATAGTAGACTAGCTGCGCCCCGCGGTTTCACCGTGTACTGATGGAAAATGGTGATGATGATGATGATGATGAAAAGTTCCATTTTTTCTCTTCTTACAACATCAGCTATCTGAGAGTGAAAACCCTGTCACAATCAGTTCAGACATTTTGGAGTCTATACGGAATATCATCATCATCATCATCAGCCTTCCTAGGGAACATACATACAAACATCGCTTTTAGCGTATATCGAAGAAAGATATACTCAAAGAAGACTGTAACACCTTTTTAGGGTTCCGTAGAACTACAAGGAACCCATATAAGTTCGTTCTGTCCACCCGTCTGTCTGTCTGTCCATCCCAAGTTGTTTAGAACTTTCTAACTTTTATAGTAGACTAGCTGCGCCCCACGGTTTCACCCGCGTAGTGATGCAAAATAGTGATGATGATGATGATGAAAAGTTCAATTTTTTTCTTTCCTTATAACATCAGCTATCTGAGAGTGAAAATCCCGTCAAAATTTGTTCAGCCATTTTGAAGTCTATATGGAATATTATCATCATCATCATCAGCGTTCGTAGGGAACATACATACATACATCGCTTTTTACGTATATAGAAGAAAGATATACTCAAAGAAGACTGTAACACCTTTTTAGGGTTCCGTAGAACTACAAGGAACCCATATAAGTTCGTTCTGCCCATCCGTCTGTCTGTCTATCCATCCCAAGTTGTTAAGAACTTTCTAACCTTTATAGTAGACTAGCTGCGCCCCACGGTTTCACTGTGTAGCGATGAAAAATGGTGATGATGATGATGATGAAAAGTATTTTTTTTTTTCTCTCCTTATAACATCAGCTATCTGAAAGTGAAAATCCCGTCAAAATCGATTCGGCCATTTTGGAGTCTATACGAAATATCATCATCATCAGCCTTCAAAGGGAACACACATACATACATACATACATACATCGCTTTTTATATGTATATAGATGAAAGATATACTCAAAGAATACTGTAACACCTTTTTAGGGTTCCGTAGAATTACAAGGAACCTATATAAGTTCGTTCGTCCATCCGTCTGTTTGTCTGTCTGTCTGTCTATCCGTCCAAAATTGTTTCGAACTTTCTAACTTAGCTAGCTGTGCCCTGCGGTTTCACCTATGTAGTGATGAAAAAAAGTGATGATGAAATGCTGATTATTTTTTCTCTCCTTATAACATCAGCTATCTGAGAGTGAAAATCCCGTCAAAATCAGTTCAGCTATTTTGGATTTTATATGGAATATCATCATCATCAGCCTTCATAGGAAACATACATACATATACATGCATACACATATCGCCTTATATATGTGTATAGAAGAAATATATATTATTCAAAGAAGACTGTAACACCTTTTTAGGGTTCCGTAGAATTACAAGGAACCCATATACGTTCGTTCTGCCCATCCGTCTGTCTGTCTGTCTATCCGTCCTAAGTTGTTTCGAACTTTCTAACTAAGCTAGCTGTGCCCTGCGGTTTCACTCATGAAGTGATGAAAAAAAGGTGATGATGATGATGAAACGTAGAATTTGTTCTCTCCTTATAACATCAGTTATCTGAGAGTGAAAATCCCGTCAAAATCAGTTCAGCCATTTTGGACTCTATACGGAATATCATCATCATCATCATCGGCCTTCATAGGAAACATACATACATATACATATATACACATCGCCTTTTATATGTGTAGAGAAGATAGATAATTATTATGTTCAAAGAAGACTGTAACACTTTATTTAGGGTTCCGTAGAATTACAAAGAACCCATATACTTATGTTCATTCTGTCCATCTGTCTGTCTGTCTGTCCATTCCAAGTTGTTTAGAAATTTTAACCTTTATAGTAGACTAGCTGCGCCCCGCGGTTTCACCCGCGTAGTGATGAAAATTTATGATGATGATGAAGATGATGATGAAAAGCAGCATTATTTCCTCTCGTTATAACATCAGCTATCTGAGAGTGAAAATCCCGTCAAAATCAGTTCAGCCATTTTGGAGTCTTTACGGAATATCATCATCATCATCAGCCTTCATAGGGAACATACATACATACATACATACATCGCTTTTAATATGTATAGAAGAGAGATATACTCAAAGAAGACTGTAACACCTTTTTAGGGTTCCGTAGAATTACAAGGAACCCATATAAGTTCGTTCTGCCCATCCGTCTGTTTGTCTGTCTGTCTATCCATCCAAAATTGTTTCGAACTTTCTAACTTAGCTAGCTGCGCTCTGCGGTTTCACCCATGTAGTAATGAAAAAAAGTGATGATGATGATGATGAAAAGTAGTTTTTTTTTCTCTCCTTATAACATCAGCTATCTGAGAGTGAAAATCCCGTCAAAATCAGTTCAGCCATTTTGGAGTCTATATGGAATATCATCATCATCATCAGCCTTCGTAGGAAACATACATACATATACATACATACACACATCGCCTATTATATGTGTAGAGAAGATAGATAATTATTATGTTCAAAGAAGACTGTAACACTTTTTTTAAGGTTCCGTAGAATTACAAAGAACCCATATACTTATGTTCATTCTGTCCATCTGTCTGTCTGTCTGTCCATTCCAAGTTGTTTAGAAATGTTAACCTTTATAGTAGACTAGTTGCGCCCCGCGGTTTCACCCACGTAGTGATGCAAAATAGTAATGATGATGATGATGATTAAAAATACCATTTTTGCTCTCCTTATTACATGTGTTATCTGACAGTGAAAATCCCGTCAAAATCGGTTTGGCCATTTTTGAGTCCATACGGAATATCATCATCATCATCAGCCTTCATAGGGAACATTCATACATACATACATACATCGCTTTTTATATGTATATAGAAGAAAGATATACTCAAAGAAGACTGTAACACCTTTTTAGGGTTCCGTTGAACTACAAGGAACCCATATAAGTTCGTTCGTCCATCCGTCTGTCTCTGTCCATCCCAAGTTGTTTAGAACTTCCTAACCATTATAGTAGACTAACTGCACGCCGCGCATTCACCTGCGTAGTAATGAAAAAAATTGTGATGATGATGATGAAAAGTTGCAAAAATTTTTCTCGTCATAACATCAGCTATCTGATAGTGAAAATACCATCAAAATCGGTCCTGCAGTTTTCGAGTCTATAAAGAACGTTACAGACACACACATACGCACACGACGAATTATTTCAAAAACATTAGAAAAATAACAAAAAGAAAATGGAAAATGTGAGAATTGAACCCGAAGCCTACTCACAGTCGCAGGAACTTATCCATTGCGTCAACCACTCGTCCAATTGAAATATGATGCTAGTGGTGAAATTATGCTTCTAATATATAAAATAATATAAATGTACAAACAAATCGTCACAAAATGTAAGGTAGCATCAGGTAGCCCGTCTGCTTGTTTGCCACCTGTGGCACATAAAAAAAAAGTAGACTAACTGTGCTCTGCAGGTTCACCTGCGAAGTAATGAAAATATGATGATGATGATGATGATGAAAAGTTGCCAATTTTTTTTCTCCTCATAACATCAGCCATCTGACAGTGGAAGTCCCATCAAAATCGCTCCTACCGTTTTCATGCAAAGAACATTACACACAAGCATACAAACACAAACACACACACACACACACACACACACACACACACACACACACACACGCATGCACGCACGCACATGACGTATTATTTTAAAAACATAAAAAAAAATACAAAAAGAAAATTGGTAAATATGAGATTTGAACCCTGAACCTTACTCACAGTCGCAGAGAACTTATCCAATACGTCGAACCGTTCGGCCAACTGGACTATGAAAATTGTGGTGAAATTATGCTTTATAAAATAATATATACAAACAAATCGTTACAAAATGTAATTTTCATTCGCCTGCCTTTTTAGTACTTATAATCCAAGAAAACATAGCGGATAAGGTAGGTACTTACTTTACAACTTCCGTCAAGGTGTTTTTGTGTCATAAAGTTGAGATTATATTTTGGAGAGGTTAGCGGAACAAAGCGACACACGTCCGTCTAGCAGCGCGCCTCAGCGGTCTCTGTCACATCGCGTAAAAATAAAAGAGAAGTGAAAAGACGCCGCGGCGGCACGACGTTTCGTTCGACACGTTCGAGCCAGTTTATGATTAAATTAATTAATAGTTAGAAAAATTGAATTTTAACCGATAAATAAAAACTATGATGCTATTTGTAACAATATTTCACATCATTCTTGTAAATTTTGTAAAGATTTGTTCATAAATAGTCGAGATAAAATTGTATGCGTTTAGGTAAATTTCAAGGTTAGAGGTTATTTCATGATTTTTTTCTATCGAGAAAATTTTTCGGAATCGTGTTTTGGATCCAATGGTCCACTCAGAAATATGATCAAAATTACCAAATTTTTTTTTTTACTGCTTTAAAATGAATACATTATCTTAAAAAATTGTTCTGTGAAGCCTTTTTCACTGTAAGACCGCCTTAAGATAGACCAAGATTGCAAGCTTGTTTATGTTCAGTTAGCCATTTATTTATCTTCGCCGTTCATAACAGTAACTTCGAACACAAATAAGAGTAATTGGAAATTCCAGTGAGCATTGGCAAGATTGAAGTTATGAAAGAAATTGTATAGTTTTGGCGCCAACGTGGAAAAAAACATGTCGGCTCGTTGGATTATTTTCATAAACTTGTGTATTTTCGAGTGTTAACGTGTAGTAACGTAGTATGTGCTCGTAAACGTGCTCGAGTGTGGACAAGTGATATAACGAAGTGTAACATGCCGTTTCGTGTTGTTTCCAAAACTCCATAAGAGCCTTTTGTAAATCTCCACCACTTTACAGGGGCATGAGTTTGACTTAGCCGTGACTTACTTTGCTTGACTATGACTTGTTTGACACTTTTAATACTAAGTAAACATGTTTAATATTACGACTAAAGAACATTGAATCCACGGTCATGAAAATTTTAACAAAAAAAAATTAATGGCACCGAAAAATTGAATTGAATGACAATAAAATAAATATATAACACATTCATGATAATAAAATAAATATATAATACATTCATGAATACATTAGTTAAATCTAGATCTGTGAGTTAGATAGACCATTCTGTCATATCATTTCCTAAACTAAATTAGACAGCTCTGAAATTGTTGCCATTCTTTTTTCATATCGAATCGACGCCAACATCATAAAACCATAATAATTTTTCGCTTATAATCCAACTCGAATCTATGCAAATATTTTTATATCGATTCATTTGTTATTTAGCGGTGAGTATTTTAATGAATGAAGAATTATTTTTATTGAACTTGTTTGAATTAAATTAAAGCTTTGCCGATAATTTGAAATGTTATTTTCTTTTTTCGTACAGTATTGATTTAACATCATCATAAGCCAATAAACGTCCACGCTGAACAAAGGCCTCCCTCTTAGAGAGGGGGTGTTGCCACAGGGTACAACAGTGTAGAGTGTTGGTTTGGTTCTTAGCCGAGCATATGTTTGGATGTCGAGTTTATAATCTTCTCTAGGTCTGGGTGTTAGGTGTTCATGGCTTTGTGTGTTTTTCATGGGACCTCCAACATGAATGATAAGAGTGAAGCGTTATTTTCTAGAGTGTGTGCAAAAAGATATACGTCATAGGTTTTTGAGGTAGTACGTGTGCTAATTTACTGTTTTTGTTGCTTTGACAATAAAATAGGACAAAAAAATTGTGGTAGGTACCTCAGTTCTTGCTAGGTATTAAAATATGTTAATAATCAAAAAATCTGAATTTCAGTTCACCGTTTTTTTTTTCTTCTTTTTTTTTATTAGAATAAGTGGCAAACAAGCTACGGGCCACCTGATGGTAAGTGGTCACCGCTGCCTATAGACACCTACAATACCCGGGGCATTGTCAGTGCGTTGCCTACCTTTGAACCAAAGATAATATAACCACTTGATCGCGCACGAGTCATAATTTGCTTGTGCAAGATGGGGGGGATCGTATAGCGCTTGTGATTGAAGACACAAAAGTCATTCATTCATTTCGTGGCTTAAAAAAGGTTAAGCTGAAAATGTGTATCTTTGGCTTACGGCGAGGTATGTTTTTTTATATATAATAGGCCTGCGTTTGACCACCATCACGCCTGATGTTAAGCGATGATGCGGTCTATATTGGAGCACGCTTGCCTAGAAGGAACCGATTCACTCGTGATTTGAAGACACCCAGATTGTAACCATCGGGGAACACCCATTCAGGCAGCGAATTCCACAGACTAGCAGCTCGCATAATAAATGTGGAATCAAACCGCTTCGTACGGGTTTTCGGAATATCAACCCTATAGCGGTGACGATTTTTCGTGGCCGCTCTGGCAGTCCGATAGAAAAAGTGGTGGTTATATCGTCATTGGCGTTCCGTGTAGCTAAATTTCCAATAATAATTTTCCAACGCACACCGCGGTTGGTGTTTTTAGGTATATAGGCTACGCGATGTAGGTTGTTATTGTAAATTCGCCCATACGTGACACTGGTCACTTAAACGTTAAAAAGCCTGTGCTGTACATCATCCATCAAATCTCATAATCATAAACCACCAACCCATTTTAAAATCCTCTTTTCTTCTGACCACCAGGGGCCTTACGGACTACTGCTATTGCAGCTCCTAATCCGCTCAGTTGGAAAATCACGCGAACGTGAACCTTATCGCGCCCAGATACTGTTTGCGGTCGCGTGATTTTCCAACTGAGCGGATTAGGTGCCGCTATAGCAGTTGTCTGTAAGGCCCCAGATCATCGTTTCCTCGTCACGAAGCAGGAACTAGCCCGTCAATACATCAAAGGGAAAACGAGAGCCCATTCTAAAACGGTAGAGTCTTTGTGCCAAATGCTTGCTAAAAATGACATCTTTAAATAGTTTGCGCCTAATTACCTATGACAGGACTGACAAATATACGGCCCGCTGTACAAATTATGAATATGCGGTCCGCTACTTGTGTTATATGTTACTGTAGCCCCATTTTTTTCGTCAGTAACATCTTTTGAAGCGAAAAAGTACAATACAGTACAATCCAATAACTCTTTATTAAAATCCCACAAAACAAGGATAACATAAACATTACTATAAAAATATTACCTAGGCTTTTAACAGGCGGCCATATCGCTCAAAAGTAAAAGTAAGTTGCCTTTGTCATTGACACTGACTTTGTAATATAGAACATTTATTTTCAGGCTTATATTTTTATTATTTTGTTTAGTGTAAAACCTTGCCACCTTATTGTTACACGTGATATAGTTTACAACATTAAGAAATTTGTGACTAAAACTAAATAAAAAAAAAAACATTATTTATTATTGATAGTGAAATAATAACTAATATCAATAAATGCGAAAGTTTGTATGTAAGTTTATCAGCGCCCAACTCCGTAACAATTGAAGATATGGAAGTAGCTTATACCCTGATATGAACACAGAATTTTCATTCCAAAAATATACGGTTCCCGTATTACTACATAAATGGGTGTCTTCAAATCACGAGTGAATCGGTTCCTTCTAGGCAAGCGTGCTCCAATGTAGACCGCATCATCGCTTAACATCAGGCGTGATGGTGGTCAAAGGCAAGCATATTATTTATTTTTAAAAAAACACTCTAGCTTATAATAAGGCAATACCATCATCATCGCATATTATGTTTCATTTATATTTCAAAAGCGGACCGATGACGAGTCCCATTTGGCCAGCCCTGTCTTAGCCTAGACCACGAGAGCACTACATAGTTTTCAGCGTATTTCTGTATGACAAGGGTCGGTGACCTATATGTTATCTTCGAGCCTCATAGAACTGATTACGTTTTCCTTGAATTTCTATGGTTGCGGAACTTGCATTGGATGTGAAATGCTGCGTCATCTCTTCTCTACATAGTATAAATTGAAGTCGCTTTCCGCGTCTGTCTGTCTGTCTGTATGTCTGTATGGCCGCTAACTCCTCCTAAACCACGCAACGGATTTTGATGCGGTTTTCACGATCAGTTAAATACATTTTCAAGGAAGGTTTATATGTATAACTAGCGACCCGCCCCGGCTTCGCACGTAAATTACATCCGTGCGAAGCCGGGTGGGCGGGTCGCTAGTATTATATAATATTACAATTACGTTGCGTGGTTTAGGAGGAGTTAGCGGCCATACAGACATACAGACAGACAGACGCGGAAAGCGACTTTAATTTATACTATGCAGAGAGTAGAGAAGAGAAGATAGCATAAGTTGCATAATTATTATGATAACCAAATTGAAAAAAAAAACTTTGGATTCACGGTACGAAAGTTATTGTCGAACTAATAAAGAAACATACATACATACAAACGCCGATTTGTTCCGTTAGAATCTGAGACATCTCTTCGCTCGGTCAATAATAATGAAGCGAAACTAATAAAGTATGTAGCATCTCAGTACCTTGTCAACCGTTCCAGACTAGCTGTCAACGACAAGGTCTACAGATAGTATAAAAGTTTATTGAATAACGTTCCCTCTCGAGTCATAACTTACGGATTAAATGTGCAAGTAATTGATCTTGTGTCACGTACGTGCATTGAATTGAATAATTGATTCAAGTCTATTGCAGAAGACGTTACTGTGAAATTGTTGGGTTGAGCAACATTTGGTGGCTGCCAGTGTTTTGATACAGACGCTTTTGAAACTATAGATTAAGTTTACTGAAAAAAACGTAATAAACACTTCTATTTCTATATATAGAAATAGAAGTGTTTATGTCCGTAGTGATACAAGTAACAATCCATCTATCTACGTAGTAAGAGATTCACAATCATAATCATCTGCTGGTTTTTGCTTACTGCAGGGTATAAGCCTGCTCCCCCATACTCAGTACCATCCCGTACATCAGATTGTAAAGCGCACATGCTACCGCTCGGTCACCATCGCTCTTAGTCTATACAATATTATAAAGAGGAAAGATTTGTATGTAAGTATGTTTGTAACGAATTGGCTCAAAAAGTACTGGCCCGATATTAAAAATTCTTTCACCATTTGAATGCTACATTATCACTGATTAATATAGGTTATTTTAATAGGCTATATAACTATACCCGTGCGGAGCCAGGGCGGACCGCTAGTAATCTATATAATTACTCGTATATTATCAAAGCGAAATACACTATTATTAACTGACTGAATAACTTATCACGAGAACTCGACTACTTGATCTAAGAAGCTGAAATTTGACCGGTAGATTCCTTACATATTATAGGGTGTAGACTGTAGAGGCCATATCGCTCGAAGAATCAATAACCGATGGGAAAGAAAGGTTTTTGAGTAGACACCACGAACTGGAAAACGCAGCGTAGGTAGGTCTCTCACTAGATGGACCGACGACATCGTCAGAGTCGCAGGCATGCGGATGCGGATGGCGAGCTGTCGTTCAGTGTGGAGGTCTAATGGGGAGGCCTATGTTCAGCAGTGAACGTTTTCTGGCTGATCTTGATGATGATGAGACTGTAGAGGTCCGCTATGAAATACGGAATGCACTCTCTGAGTGATAGACACATAGTCATTTCAGCTAGTCTACTACAGACGCCGTGATTATTGTTAGTTATATGTTGACGTGGTCTAGGTATGTGGTAGACGACTTCCTGCGTGTGGCCAAGAATTTTGCTATTTCCAACCGCGAAGTGCTATTCGACAGATTAGCACTAAAGTGTCGTCAAACTAAATCGTAAATTGAATCGTAAAAGTCACAAGAGATTTCTTTTGTGAACGTATGCTAAATCTAAATAGTTATAAGTGTAAATACAAATGACATGTTAATCCACGTATCCATATTCTGGCTTTGTCGCGTCTACCCGCGAATAAGAATGTACGAGTGAGATAGCTGTTTTTGGAACGTCGTCATCAGTTCACATCATCGTTGCGGGACATATCACTCTTTCATGGCAAGCCACCGCAGATCAGACAAACAAGGGAGATTTGCCTTAGTACAATTATCCTTCATGTTCAAGTGTCTCCATGTTTCACCCACTGATTTTTCACGCACACTCAGAAACTAGTAGCGGGACCAATGAACTAACATTTCACATGCAAAAAGACGGCAAGGTCATCTGCAAGGTGAGTTCGACTAAAAGCATCAAGCCTGATTTAGGCATGATGCGTTCGCACCCACCACGCCACCTTACCGTTTTGCTCTTGTTTGAGCATCCAATCCACGTATCCATATTCTGTCTTTGTAGCGTCTACCCGCGGAAAAAAACAGTGTAAAAAATACGACTTAAACTATGAATTTTCTATGAATTCCTATAAACTCCCTAATAACATAATCTCGTGATCGTTATTTATAGCAGTTACCACGATCACCTACATAACAACCACAATGGCATTAAAATAACAGGTTGGCACAAAAATAACTTGCCGACGTTAGTCCAAAAACCAGAAGCGGTAGTGACAATGCATAACTTCGGTCTGCTGGGGACGGATTTAGATGCGATATTTTGCGCGGGCGCATGGTAAGTAGTGAAGGGAAAGCATCGATATCCGAAGTATCGATGATAGTTTAGCCAGATCTAAGTAGACTGTTGACAAGTAGGCAGGCTGTTTAGTGATTTTAATACTGTAAAGCTTTTCTTATCGCGAATAAGTCCGCGTTCGGCCCCAACTCGCCTATTGGTAAGCGACGATGTGGTCGAAGATGAAGCATGCAGACCAGAAGATACTCATTCACTCTGGCATTGAAAAGACCCAGTTTAACCACTTAATGTAATAATTTTTATTGTCAATAAATAAATACTAAACGTTACCTTTTTTATTTCTCAAACGTTGTCGATTAGATAATAAAATAAAAGTCCAAAAAGAAGAAAGGGTAAGCTAAGCGCTGGCCGTCCAGCTGCAAGATGGATCCACGATTTTGTCACCATCGTAGGTTGAACCTGGATTCAATTATGACAGGAATTAGCCAGATAGCAAAGTAAGACAGAGGCCATAATAAATATTAATTAAAATATATTTTTTTTATATTATTTTACTAGCGACCAGTCCGCCCGGCTTCGCACGGGTGTAATTTACGTGCGAAGCCGTGGCGGGTCGCTAGTTATACATATAAACCTTCCTTTTGAATCACTTTATCTATTTAAAAACCGCTTCAAAATCCGTTGTGTAGTTTTAAAGTTTTAAGCATACATAGGGACGGACAGACAGCGACAGCGACTTTGTTTTATACTATGTAGTGATTCGGTTTTTTGTCAGTTTGTGGATTATGATGATGATGTTTCGAAGAAAAAAATTATGTTTTAAATGTTTATCGGGACTTATCACGTATTATTTAATATAGGTAAAAAATATGTACCTTTCGCTCGACGTTTCGACCATGTTACAATGGCCGTGGTCACGAGCTGACTGAAAACTGCGGGTGAGTCCGGCGAGAAGAGCGGGTGTTTTGTTCTCCTACCCTCACTTGATCTTGAAAAATCGCAGGGAAAGTCCCGATAAACATTTAAAACATGTGTTCAAATCGCGAAAGTTTAAAAATTACTAAAAAAATTATCTTACTATTTCAGAATTTCAATTTCTGTTATAGTAAAATTGGTGGACTTTTGCCAATGGCACATCACTAAAATAAACTATTCTCGCGTACAGATCACGCGCCCTCCCTACATGTTGAGAGCACGGTTCATTGAGAAATAAGAGATTGACAGATGTTTGTTAGCTAATCGAGCACCGGAAATATCACCAAACGGAGCTTTCGAAGACAATTGTATACCTTTTCCATCAATGTACGTCTCAAGGGCACCGCGGTTTTACGTCTAGTGACAATGTCCACTACAGAACCGTTTATTGCCCGGCATAGAATGTATTACCTACAGTAATTTTTAAACTTTCGCGATTTGAACACATGTTTTAAATGTTTATGTTTGTGTTATTACCTACACTCGGGCAGACGTAAGACAGAAGTCCTAATGAAAGTACAGCGAAATTTTATTGGGCTATCAATATTTAGCCATCCGTTTTGACAATTCTTCAATAGATCAGGCGAGTTTGCGGTCAAAAGTAGATAGATCCATTCTGTGTATTAAAAAAATCGATAGCAACAGAAAGATAAATAAGAAATCTAATAAACCCTTTAGAAGTATTAGAATGTTACAAGTCTAGGGTTAATAGGTTATTACTAGGCAAATGTGCTCCATCTTCGACCGCATCATTGCTTTCCATCAGGCGAGATCGAGGTTAAACGTTAGCCTAGTAGGACGAAAAAAATACCATTTAAGAGTTTCCTAAAATTGCCTGGAAGAGATCGCGCTTAGTAATAAGGCGCCGATTGTTTCACTAGTTTTTTAAGCTATAGTTTGTATTGTGTGTATGTGATTTGTACTGTAAGAAATAAAGAATTTTTATATATAAGGCAAGTGCCTTTATTAACTAAACATAATACAAGCTAACACTATCACTACAAAAACAGTCCCAAGCCCACTATCACCAGCATGCTAGCGTTACTAGCACGCTGAATGGCAATGCTTATGCGTTGATTGATTGACTAACTCTTTATTGTTCACACCATTAAATTTGATACAGAGTACAAAAAACTCATAAATAGTAGTGTAACAACTGGCGGCTTTATCGCTAAAGCGATCTCTTCCAGGCAACCTTAGTATGGAAAGGATTTATAGAAGATGGGGCCAGCCAGAAACACGCCAGCATTTTGGTCAGATCATACAGAGTTCATCTATCATGTTCATTGAAGGTTTACTTTAAGCCAGATTCATCTTAAAAAATCTAAGGAAAACTAAAACTGTATCATAGCAAAAAATTCTCATATATGATTTTCTATGTTGTTAATTGAGAAATGAAAGCGTTTTTGCTAATATTTGGAAACTACATAAACATTTTGTTCCCACAGCTCGTAAAACGTAATGATTAGCATTTGACACTGTTATGACAATTGTAAAACAGCTTATGGTTAAACGTGTCATTAAAGCAGAACATGAAAATTGTTTACTTTAGTTTAAGTAGCCGCTTTATTATTACGTAACAATTTCTGATTATGGTCTTTACTCTCATGAAAGCCTGGCTGGGCTTCATAAAAACCAGTCTGGGCTTCATGAAACTCATCATCATCATCATCATCAGCCAGAAGACGTCCACTGCTGAACATAGGCCTCCCCCTTTAAGAATACAAAACAGAGTGGATATAATAGTCAGGCTGTCGTTCAGTGTGGAGGCACACTGAACGACAGCCTGCCTTTTGTATCCACTCTCAGGATGTCAGCGACTCTCACAATGTCGTCGGTCTATTTGGTGGGAAGCCTACCTACGCTGCATCTTCTGGTTCGTGGTCTCCACTCAAGAACCTTCTCTTCAACTCAGAGTCACACAGCGGGCATTGGAGAGAGTTATGCTCGGAGTTTCTTTGCGAGATAGAATCCGAAACGTAGATACTCGCCAAAGAACCAGAGTCACCGACATAACTGTTAAAAATTGCAAGTTGAAGTGGCAATGGGCAGGCCACATCGCTCGAAGAACCGATAACCGATAGGGAAGAAAGGTTCTTGAGTAAAGACCACGAATTGGAAGACGCAGCGTATTCTCACTGCTTGCCAAAAACCCCCAGAGCTATGCAAATCTAGATATTTATTACGTCTACTAATAGGTTTCCAACAATATAGTAATGAAAGTGTAGAATTAATTTAAATCTAAATGAATTTACGATGCACACATTTGCGGGGTCAAGTGGCTTGGATTTTTGATTCTATTGTTTATAGTGGCATTGAAGACAATCTATTCCATTGAAGCAGTATATTCGATCAATACAATTTATTTTGGTGGCATTTATCAAGTTGGTTTGTATGTCAGATCTTTTGAGAAAGCATGAATATATCTTCTAACAGATAAATTAAATCTAGATAAATAATTTAGCATTGCCATTCAACGTGACAATACTGCCAGCATACTGGCCACTCTTCCTTCCACCAAGGGGATTTAACTTCGATCAAAAAATACATTTGTGTATAATTTTTCGGAGGGCTTTTAAGTTTTAAGTTTAGTTTAGGGTATTTTTGTTTGTAAGTAGTTTTAAGTTTTCTTTTTGTTTCTTTTCAAATATGAGTAATTTTCTTGTTTAAATAAAAATAAAACATCTAGATAAAAATACTTGAATTTTATTTTGTTATTTTCCTTCTATGGTTAATTAATTAATTAGCAAAATTCCCACTCACTCACTCATAAAGATCACACATGTAGATGAGACTAGTTAAATTGCGTTATAAGCATGTGGTATCAATATTTGACTGAACGCTCGTAAAATTAAAATAGACCCGAGAATAAACTATTTGACTCTATCTAAAAGTGTGTTTGCGCAGCGCATTAGGCGTGTGTTCACTACGTTCTTATAAAAAAATTAAAGGCACGTCAGGAACAAATTTACCAAGCAGCTGGTTTCTAAACACGTATTTACAGTGTTACACGGAACTGTAGTACTAGACCAGAAGGAGGTCATTGGTGTAGACAACTAAAATAAACTGAACTTAGATTGATTATGGACAACTTTTATGTCTCATTGTATAAGTTGTCCCTAATCAATCTAATTTCAAACTTGATATCGCGAAAAAAAAAAAACCTATGCTCCATACAATTCAATGAATAGGAATAGCGTTTTTCAATGAAAATGGGGGACGACACTATAAATTTCATTATGAAGAATTTCATGACTTAAGTTTGAAAGTGATAAAAAAATCTAAAATAAAAGTACATATCTACTTTGGCTAAAAAAATTGCTGCAGAATCACACAGCGGGCAATGGAGAGAGCTATGCTCGGAGTTTCTTTGCGCGATAAAATCCGAAACGTGGATATTCGCCAAAGAACCATAGTCACCGACATAGCTGTTAAAATTTAAAAGTTGAAGTGGCAATGGGCAGGCCACATCGCTCGAAGAACCGATAACCGATGGGGAAGAAAGGTTCTGGAGTGGAGACCACGAACCGGAAGACGCAGCGTAGGGATGCCTCCCACTAGATGGACCGACGACATTGTGAGAGTCGCGGGCATCCAGTGGATGCAAAAGGCAGGCTGTCATTCAGTGTGGAGGTTAAAGGGGGAGGCCTATGTTCAGCAGTGGACGTCTTCTGGCTGATGATGATGATGATCTTTTCACCAAGGAGCTTTTAGCTTAGATTTTTTGGAATATATTTTTTTTTTAGAAGTTTTAAGTTTTAGTTCGAAATTGTATATAATTAAGTAATGCTTAGTTTATAATGCGAAAGTCGAAAATCATTTTTTGTGATACACAAGTCGTGTTTGGGATTTGTAAAAGTACGAATATATTCAAAATAAGTATGTATAATTATTTGCGTAAGCAATATGAGCAAATTGTAAAAAAAAAGTTTTTATTATTTTTATAATAGATAGGCTCGTGCTTGGCCGCATCCCGCCTGATGTTGGTGGTCTACGATGGAGCACGCTTGCCTAGAAGATACCGATTTACTCTCGACCCAGATTGTGTCGATGTATAGCAAATAAAAATGCGGCAATGTAGGGACATTGTCGGGTTTTAGTTTTCTACCCATATCTTGTATCTGTACGGTTAGGTCGCTCAAGCCATATCAAGTACCTACTAGACATTTGGCGACCATAAATACGGCTTCATCAAATGTACAATTGGTGCGAATGGAAATAAACTAGACCGCAGCACTTTAGCAATCACCACGGCTATAAAATATAATTAAAGCTCTTGAAAAAAATGCCTTTTGGCTTATGATAAATATGTAGACTCGTTGTAACTTGCGGTTTCACTCACAACGACGCAAAATAAAAAAAATATGTTTCCACCTGCTTAAACCACTCTGTTTTTGTAATTTGAACAGATGTTTTAAATGTCTATCGGGACTTTGCGGATTAGACAGCTCGCGACCATAGCCATTGTAATATAATTGAAACGTCGAGCATAATGCCCCTTATCATCATCATCGCCAGCCTGTATTAACCCACTGCTGGTTATAGGCCTCCTCTCCCTTGCGCCATTGATCCCTGTCTCGGGTCAATCTCATCCACGTATGACCTGAGATGGTAAGGTCCTTATTTTTACCAAAATAAAATAATGTGCAATAAGGTCGATAGACATTTAAAACAAACATATCGGACATCAAAACTAAATTGAATGTAGAATACAATGTAACGAAGTGGAACAAAATAATAACCTTCATAAAAGTTTGATGAACCTCTTCATTTCTTGAAGCTAGAAACGAATAGGCCTGTCAACAAGCGTTTTATGTCCTGTTCTCTTGAAATGCTGAACATTGCATTTAAAATTAATTTAAATTGAAATATACTTAACAAAAATGTATCTATTTAAACGAATTGAAGATCGTTTATAGTATTTACCGGCAACGAAGGAAAACCTTTTAATAGTTTAAGGAATCTCTGATTACAGGCAACGTGCTCAAAATGCTGGCCACACGGCCCCGCTGGATTGCGAGGCAAACTACAGGCCAGCATTTTGGTCACATGCAGAATTTCCCCGAATTCATGTACCCGGCCCCCACAATTCAAGTGTTTCTATCCCAAATGGCACAAAAATTCTACTTTTGATAGATATCAATGCTAGATTATTTGCGCCGCTGTAGCTATAGTTTTTTTTTTTTAGTTTAGTAATCTGTGGAAGGTGAGACGGCGAAGGTGTGGAAGGTGTGTCAACACAATTGTAGCGTCAATTTATAACAAGTAATATCTTCACTTATTCGCCGTCAACATAATATTTTAACATTAATAATTTGATATAACAAGTGACGGAGACTTATGCAATAGAGAAATTGCTTTTCTTTGTTTCTCATAATGAACGGCATATTTTATTGTTGTTGCAACACGGACATAAATCTTGAATAATTAACCATAACGAATTCGGACAAATTTTTAACGAACAGCCTTGTGAAGCCATTTGCTTCTATTCATATTTTTCATAAGACAAATTGATCGTAAATGTCTGTATAAGGAAAGACAAAGACAAATATCATTGTGGATAAGTATTGAGTCGTTATTTTTTGTCAATTTTAGTAAAAGCTTTAGGGACAAATTTGTATATATAACCGCTAGGACCGGTAGGACCTTATACGAATAGTCTGCGTCAATTTAATTGAGGTATGACTTGGGATTGACTATGACCTACTTTGCCTGACTCTGATTATGACTTGTTTCACGCGAAATTTCAAAAGACTTGACACTGACGCTTGACACTGACAATTGCATAAGTACGAAGTACGGAAGCAGTGTCACATTTGCTTATAAATACATTTCATTCGTAACTTAGATATAAAAAATCTTGGTTTAAACATCAGGAGACAAATATTAACACTATTTATGAGTTGACAAAAAAAATATATATATATATAAAATTTAAATTGTTATTGTTTAAATTATGTGATTACCATCTGCATGTTACCCATGTTTCCGCAAAATAAATATTTTGAATTTGAATTTGAATTTGAAACCTCTTCAAATCCGATTGAGCAAACAACCTGATGAGTCGCATCGTTGACAGTGTGTGCATTACCTTACCTTGCATGTTTTACCGAATATACTATGTTTGCCTCAAACTGAGACCTTGCAACCCCTATATCTCCACAATCTCTAAACCGATTTTGATCATATTTTAACTTTAAAATTGTATTAAAAATGAACTACTTGCCTATAACAATTCACGAAGATCGGATTACCGATACGGAAGTTATCGTACAAATATACAAAGATAGAATCTGAGACCTCTCTTCGCTGGGTCAATAATGTTTCTAGACCAATGTAAAATCTTTTCGATTATAATTTTGATATAATTACTGATGGGATTACTTGAACAAGAAATAAAATACTAAGTCCATATTTTCGTATTTGAAACAAGAAAATCTTGTACGTGAATCTTGAATGAAAAAACTGTACTAGCATGTGTAATCGTGATAAAATCTCAGCTTTTGTGTAGAAAATATTATTCACTTTAAGTGTATGGAAAAGCTGATATTTTTTCGATATTTTAGGATTGGTCCTGTCCTGGCACTTTATTAATGATTTCAAAGACCTCTTTTCGGTTTAATACCAACTCTAAATTAGGCTTTTAAGTGTGAGGAAACCTTTATAGCATTACGAAACATCTAGCGCAGTGACCAGAAACGACAGGACAGCAACAATGTATGCGCTATTTTTATCATTTGGGTAGACAAAATATAAACATCAGATGCAATCCTGTGTATAAATAGATCAGAAACATTAACAGGAAAATTACAGTGAGATCGGAACTTTTTGTGATTGCATTTTCATGTATGTAATAAATCAGACATGAAATTAACTTCTTTAGCTTTTGTATGTGAAAAAAACCAGTAGGAGGAAGTTATTCTCACGAACGACTGCACAAGTCGATTGTTGCCCACGATGGAACGGAGAAGATATTTAGGTACCTACACTTCCGTGCATGCGATAATAATAATAATCGCATTATGAAAATGTATGGCGCCGCTTCGCCTTTGCAAGTTTGCAAATTTGCAAGTTAAAGTGGTAATGGGCAGGCCACATCGCTCGAAGAACCGATAACCGATGGGGAAGAAAGGTTCTTGAGTGGAGACCATGAACCGGAAGACGCAGCGTAGGTAGGCCTCCCACTAGATGGACTGACGACGATAGTGAGAGTCGCTGGCATCCAGTGGATGCAAAAAGCAGGCTGTCATTTAGTGTGGAGGTTTAAGGGGGGCCTATGTTCAGCAGTGGACGTCTTCTGGCTGATGATAATGATGATGATGGCGCCGCTTCCGAAGTAGGCAACAGACACGCGCGCCCGACGACTAACGTCGCCATATATTTTCACTAGCTGTTGCCCACTGCAAAGCCGTGGGCAACAGACGCGCATAGACTTTCATACAAACTTTCAACCTCCATTTGCCACCTTTAATTCGGCTCTTTCGCTAAATTCTTTCTTAGTGGACCTCTACGCCCCATAAGAAATCTACCAACCAAATTTTAGCTTCGTAGGTCAAGTAGTTTTCGAGTTTTCATGATTAGTGAGTGAGTAGGTGAATTTTGCTTTTATATAGATATAGTGCGAGTATTGTCGCATCAGCAGCGTGCTTTGGACGTGCGTAGCTGCGATCGGTCGCGATGCATGAAAGTCTTTGACAAGACTTTGTGTGTTAGTCTGTATATCTATTACCATTTTTCTCCAAAACAGCTGGACCGGATCAAATGCGGTTTTTTCATTAGAAAGCAGGTTTATTCGCTGAGGTTTTTATCCGTTTTTAATCCATATTCAGTTGTTTAAGAGTTAAACCGTTTTCCCGAATTGGTCCGAGATTCACAAAGGAGCTGATGATGTATCGCTACAGCAATACAGCTAAGATTCTAATAAGAGATATAGTTTAATTTATTTTATCAAGCAACTCCACGGACACCCCTTCCAAAACTTTTGTTATACATTACTATAATTTTGTTAATTTAAACAAATTTTCTATACATATCATCAGCTATTAAATGTCCACTGCTGAACAAGGCCTCCCTCTTAGAGAGGGGTGTTGCAATAATCCCCACGCTTGGCAGGCGGCTTGGAGATCGCAGTACGTAAAAACGTACGTAAATTTTCTATACAAAATACTAAAAGGGTAGGTATATAAAAGATATATAAAAGAAAGTCGTGTTTGTAACACTATTTGTAACTCAAGAACGGCTTAACCGATTTAGCTGAAAATTGGTGAGGAGGTAGCTTAGAACCAGGAGACGGAGACAGGCTACTACTTTTCATCAACATTGTCACCATTTTTCATCACTACGCGGGTGAAACCGCGGGGCGCAGCTAGTAGTTTTATATAACACTGTTTTTAACTATCTGGGTTATTTCTCTACAGTTATATGATTATTAAAGGGATATTTACCGTGATAAGGTTGTGCACCAAGCTCCCGATAAGAACATGGCATGTAAGCGAAATATCGGATAATTCATCTACAAACTTGTCATGGTAAATATCTCGTTAGTAATTATATAATAGTCACAAATAGCTTATACATTTTTTATATTGAAATTTATACTTATTTAAAAAAGAAAGTCATTTATTTTATTGAAAAGCTAGAATTTTGACCATAGCACTTGATGCCATTGTCAATCGTCAACTGCTGAACATAGGCCTCCCCCCTTAACTTCCACACTGAACGACAGCCTACCTTTTGCATCCACTGGATGCCCGCGACTCTTACAATGTCGTCGGTGCATCTAGTGGGAGGCCTCCCTACGCTGCGTCTTCCGGTTCGCGGTCTCCACTCCAGAACCTTTCTTCCCCATCGGTTATCGGTTCTTCGAGCGATGTGGCCTGCCCATTGCCACTTCAACTTGCAAATTTTAACAGCTATGTCGGTGACTCTGGTTCTTAGGCGAATATCTACGTTTCGGATTTTATCGCGCAAAGAAACTCCGAGCATAGCTCTCTCCATTGCCCGCTGTGTGTGAGTTTTTCCAAAAGGCCAACAGTTAAGGACCACGTCTCAGTACCATATGCCATCACGGTAAATATCTCGTTAGTAAGGATATAACAATAGTCTTAAATGACTTATAAGTTTTTTAAATTGAAATTTAAACTTATTTAAAAAAGAAACTCAATTATTCTACTGAAAAGCTAGAGTTTTGCCCAAAGCTCACATGATGCCAAGTGCTCCAGAATTCAGATTTAAAGTTTCAGTTTTACAGATAAAGACACATTACGAGAAACTGGGATTGCAATGAGCGGAGAATTCTACTGACGTTATTTAGTTCGAAATGAATTTTCTAAACCCATCTATAAAATTATACAAAATACACATTTAATTTAAATAAATAGTACATTAAATTAAGAAGTTAATTGGCATGAACAAGATTTATTACTATGGACATATCCGACGATGAGTGAATTAGTTGCAACCTCTATTTTAATTGAAGTTTTATGTTTATTCATATAACAAATATATGGTATAGTTTTATATAATACATGGTGTTTTTTGGGTGTCTTCAAGTCGAGATTGAATCGGTTTCTTTTAGGCAATCGTAATCTATCGTACTGAATACGAATTTTAATAAAAATTTAAGTTATATGATTATTTCGGGATATTTACCGTGGTAAGGTTGTGGAATGAGCTGTCGATATTTCGGCTCAGTTACATGCACCATGTTCACGGGATGAATGAAGAATGCGGGTGGTTGGTCGAACAGTTAAAAAGTGAAGTGAAGTAAAAGTGAGTGTAAGTTGTTAGTGAACAACCGTGATAGTTTAAAACAGTGTTTTAATAAAAAAATTACACCTGTGCCATATTTTTTGTCTGAGCTGCAAAAACAAGCATAAAGCTGTAGCTGTTTTGATTAGCCGCCTCAAAAGACTTGCATATCTGTCCTTTTCTATTCTGTAATGGAATTAAGACACTATTGATCTCTCCGTAGGTTTAATAGTCAATTAGTACCGATGATAATTTCATTAACTCGAATAGCTGGTGATGCTGCTTTGATAGATGCTTAATTGTTTATCGTGCCGTTTGGAAGCAATAATTAACAGAATTCATCTGCTAATTACATAGTTGTAAGGTTTCAAATGTAAGTTAGGTTGATTTTTGAACATATATCATAACTGTTTATGATGCATATGAACATGAACAAGTAAGAAGATCGCCTAAAATATTTTAAGTAAAAACAACTGGATTAGACTTTTAAGTTAGTTTTTAATTTATGTATTTATTTGTATGAATACCTTTTTTTATTATTATTAAAAGTAGGCTTGGCCGCCATCTCGCCTGATGTTAAGCGATGAAGCGGTCTACGATGGAGCACGGTTGCCTAGAAGAAACCGGAGAACGGGGAACACCCATTCAGGCAGCGAATTCTACAGACTAACAGTTCGCAGAGTAAATGTGGAATCAAAGAGCATCGTACGGGTTTTTGGAATATCAACCATAAAGTGGTGTCGATTTTTAGTGCCTGCTCTGGCAGTCCGATAGAAAAATGGCCAGGAGATTAAATCATGCAGATCTGATGCACACTCTCCGAATTGTATCCGATAAAAAACCGATAGACTAGCAACTTTGCGCAGATGCTCAAGACTAAGAATTCATTGATATTTTTCAATAGATTCTAATGCCCCAAGCTGGTACTTAGCTGATCCATCCCAAAGGTGAGAGCAGTACTCCATGCACGACCGACTTTTATTTTGTACAAATGCACTTATAAAATATAATACATTTTTCAATCAACCATTCAATTACATTTACTACCACTTAATCATTAGTATATCCACCGAAGTCTTAACTAATCGCTAGGCTTTCGGCAAAGATTATGCAACACAGAGGCGTTGCTCGTATAATTGCCTACTTATGACGAAACGGTCTCACGAGTTCAAGTTACCATCAACGGTAAATTGCGGTAAATTAACATCGTATTACTGCGTTGAAAGCTCTATAGGTTATGTTTAAATAATGTAAATTGAATTACCTTATTGTTGATGAGTTTTTAAAATTCTGTGGTTAAGAATTTACAACGGTTTTTTTTAAATTATAGCTGATTATTAATCAAATGTATCATGGATATTTTTGCTCTCTAAACATCCAATAAAAAGCTACAATCACATCTGGCCCCAATTCCGTAAAAATATAATATAACCACTTGATCGCGCACGAGTCATAATGCTTGTGCAAGATGTAACCCACGTTTGTCGCGGGAGGAGGTATCGAGGCTTGCGATTGAAGACTCAAAGGTCATTCAATTCGCACCCAGGATTGGCCCGTTCGATAAAGATTAAGCTGAAAATTTAGCTTACGGCGAGGTAAAGGATGAGCAGCCAAGTGGTCATATTGTCATTGGTATAGGTAGTCTGCAGGCAACATACTTATTTAAACCCTTATTGTCAATTCATTCATAGGACAGATATATAGACGAATATATCGCGATTACGATACGATTACGACAGAACGGCTGTCAAGGCATGCACCCATATAAACGAAACGTTAGACATTCGAAATCAGTTAGCAACTGTGATGCGGAGTGCGATGCGTTGATCTAAATAAGAATATTCAATCAAGGTTCAAGAAAGGTTCTGGAGTGGAGACCACGAACCGGAAGACGCAGCGTAGGGAGGCCTCCTACTAGATGGACCGACGACATTGTGAGAGTCGCGGGCATCCAGTGGATGCAAAAGGCAGGCTATCGTTCAGTGTGGAGGTTAAAGGGGGAGGCCTATGTTCAGCAGTGGACGTCTTCTGGCTGATGATGATGATGATGATGAATCAAGTTTTACTCATAATGCCTGCTAACAGATTTTCCTTCTCATTTACATTCTATTTACTTCTCTTTTCTGTGCGATTTACCTTCTTCGTTCAATTGAAACGCTTACTTCATTTGTTGGTTTTAATTCAGCTAATTGTTAAATCAGCTATTACATACTATTATTTGACAAAAAGCTTATTAAAATAACTCCACGCAAGTTATGCTTTTCTTTGTACAACTATAATAATTATAATGAAGAGCTTTTGTTTACCTGAGTAGTAGGGAATGTAATGTCACGGCTACACTAGCAAAGTACGTGCACGACTGCGCGCTGTCTATGTTTAGTGTTTACTCTATGCCGTGACGTCACCATTAGTCAGTTGGCAATTAGCCGTGGCAAAGCGCTGATTACTATTTTAGAAACAAACAGTGATAGGATACCGGTAACGCGACGACTGAAACTAGACGATCGATGTGACTGTCCAACATCATCATCGTCAGCATGTATCTACCCACTGCTGCTCGCCACCTCCCTCTTGTACCGTTGGTCTTTAACTCGGGTCGGCCTCATCCAGGTCTTCCTAAGCAACGGATCCTATGTCATCGACCTGTCGTTAGTGGTCTGCCAACAGGACAATTGGCGTCTGTCTTTAACCACACAGCCAGAGCTTTACCTGCTGCCGCCACCATAACTGGCTACATGTCTTGCTAAGCATCAGACTGTTCTTCGGTACTACTAAATGTGTAAGGAACGTTGCTATAAAATCAATTTGTCATACTGTTACAGCTATTAAAAGAGCCGTTAGATCGATGGCACATATCAAGCAGGGCAGAGTCCGCAAGGCCGTTCTTTATTGAGCTGAAGATATTGACATTGCCCAGTCTCCTTATCATGCTAGCAGCTACATACACACGGGACAATCTGCACTTGTACCCTAAACGAGGAGAAGGGCTACCACGTCGTAGCAGATACGAAACAAAGTTAGTTACCGTAAAACGGTCGTTGGTGAAATCTTCTAAAATGCTCCACGTAATGGGACCTGATATTTACAACAGACTTCCACAGACGGTCATTGATGCTCCGAGCTTTGCATCTTTCAAAAATTAATTAAATAAGTGGCTTGTTACGCAAGCTTTTTATGAATATAGTGACTTTTTCGATATTAAGATAGCGCATAATACTATTGTATAGCAAATTTTTATCATAATATTATTTTGTATACTGCCTGACTTGTAATTCCTATAATTATTAATAAAGATATGTCTATGTCTAAGTCTATGTCTATTAACGCGGATGAGAACGTAACCGTGATTATTCTTCGCCTTGCTATATTCTTGGTCTCTCTGTAACCACGCTATCAGAGCTATACTTTACCTGCTGCGTAAGTCCTTATAAGACTATAGGTCATTTTGCTAATAGGTCCAATGTCGACTAAACCGTTCACCATAACTAGCTACGTGTGTGTCAGACTATTTCACGGTACTCCTAAATGTTTAAGGTACGTTACTATGAAAATCCTTGTGTGTTACTCTTACAGCTGGTAACGCCTTATTAATACTAAGTTCTTAATCTTAATCGGAAGTTAAAGCAAGATAGTTTTGAAAATCAAAAAATATCTACATAAATGGTCGGCTAAGATTGATTAAATTCAGGGATGGTCGGTGTAAGAAGACTTACGCCCTACAGTGGGCGGAAAAGGGTTGCCAACGATGAGCCATCAGTACTAAAATAATTGACACCTGACTAAATGTCTGTGTCTGATATGGTATTGGTGCTCAGACGACCACAAAATTGGCAGCAGAACTGACTCCAGATGGCGAAGGGTCATTAACGTAATGGTATTTCTTGGCTCACAGGCAAACCATACAAACACCTTAATTCTTAATGGAGTATCGTTATTTTGGGCCCTTGGTCACAATAATCTTTGACGTTATTACACTAATAGTTGCGTCAATTCTGTTGTCATCATCGTCATAATCAGCCTTTTAGCAGTCCACTGCTGGACTTTTAGCTTACCCACGAAAGGGTGATTGGGCCGTATCCACCACGCTGGCCCTGTGCGGGTTGGTGGATTCACACACGTCATTGAATTTCTTCTCCGTACTTATGCAGGTTTCCTCACGATGTTTTTCCTTCACCGAAAAGCCAGTGATATGAAAATCCGTACATAAGCTCCAAAGAGCTCATTGGTAAGGGCTCGGGGTTTGAACCCGCGACCTCACGCTTACAAGTCTAGCGGTCTCCCAAATGGGCTACCACGGCTTATTCAATTCTGTTATACCATTATCTAAACAATTTACCATAAATCAATACTGTGTTTATTAGTAAATTAAATTACAAAACTACGAATAAAGTCCATAAATTGGCCACCAATATAACTAGGTACCTATTCAAATAACCCCCTACCCCTAACTGTTTCTGGCCAAAACACTCGCTGCATTACCTCGTTGGATAGCAATGCCTAACCTTTGCATCAGGAACGAGCCGGAGCGGGAGTCTCTACACTAAACTTCCCTGAACGAAATTAATTAAACAGGACTAAAATTATTGTCGTCTCTTTTCATTTCAATACGTCAGAAAAGGATGGCAATAATTTTAGAGCTGTCATATTTTGTTTAGTTTAGTGAATGGCATATCAAAATTGACATTAATATTAATATTACTAGCTGATGCCCCCGACTTCATGCACGCATTGATTCAGTAATCTTGTCTATAAATCCTCGACTTTCTTAATCTAATTCGTATATCAGCAATGTTCCCACTGCTGGGACACAGGCCTTCTCTCAGAGAGAGAGAGAGAGAGAGATTAAGCCCTAACCCACCTGCTGGCCTAGGGCATGTTGGTGTCTTTGAACTTTTTGAGGTTCTTGGACATACCGGTTTCCTCACAATATTTTCCTTCACCGTTATTGAGCGATGCCATCAAAGCTGCACATAATTTACTTAAGTACTAAATAAGCCATTGGTGCAGGGCCGAGGATCGAACCGGGTGCCGTCAGATTGTTAAGCGCACATGTTACCGTTCGGCCACTATCGTATCAAAAATGAATTAATAAAAATCGAATTAAAAAAGCAAATTTAGCAACCACATTTTGATCATCGTACCGATCAATTAAATGAGCCCCAATTTTTTTGGGTCAAAAAAAAATCAAATTATTTTTTGGGGTGCAATTCTACGGCCTTTGGGATCCCTTTGCCAACTAATTAAAAAAAAATTTAATATTTGGCGTTTCACTAGTTAGTAAGCACACATTTTTCTTGTGACAATAATTTCCATAAAAAAGGTATTCAATACCAATGGTATCGATAATTTCATCAAACAATCGCTTGAAGAAATACTATCTAAGCTTCCAACATAACTTTACTCAAAGCCAACCACGCTCAATTCACAACCATCAGACCATTCATCAACAAATGATAAGAAACAAAACTAAAGCAATCCAGTGATTTCACGAGTTAAATCTGTCTTCGCATCAAAGCTCGAATACGGAAGCGTTAACACCCAAGAGTAGGTAGATACAGGTGTACTTGAAGCTGAGTGATGCTGTCCAAGTATTTTCGTAAAACTAAGTGGTCTAGCTCAGCTGATCAAAAGCAGAACGCCGGAATTTAAACAAACTGTTTTAGATGTTACAGCAGGGGTCAAGGATGTACGTTTTGTTGGAGATCTTGGAATTTGGTCAGCTTCCGATATAATAGGTACGCGCAAGATCTTTTAAGCTGATGGGGGGAAAAGGATGGTACTGACAATATTTTTATAAATAGAACTAGACGTAAGTCTAATCCACGTCAAACGTTTGATACGTTTGCTCTAACTAATGTAAAGATAAATAAATATGATTAAACATTTTATTGACATTAATGTTGTAATTCCTTTTCAACGGCTGACCCGGTTTTGATGAAACTGTAACTTTGGCAAGGAGATAATAAATCATAAGAAACAATGTTTAAAAAATATATTAATTGATTTTTTGTTTCAGAGTTAATTAATTTTTGTTACAGGCTATAATTAATTACAATTATTTACAAATTTCTGTAAGGTTAAAAATAAATAATTGATCCCACATACTTTTTTTTTTCTTTTTAATTATCTTCGAGTAACTAACGGTCTTAAATAACAAGAGTTAAGAATTAACTAGAGACAAAGAGGCCATTTCAAAGTTTCTACTTATAAAAAACAGCTTGCATTATATGAACGCCAAAACATGTGAATAAAAAAATTGATGTATAATATACTTAATACTACCACCACCACCACGTTGGGCGCCACTGAAACGTTCACCAAGTGAAGCTTGGTGAAGTTCTACCTAGCAGTGGGTAGGAGTTTCAAAAGAAAGAGTTTAAGATAGTATAAGTTAAAATTTAATAAAGTAAGAATGAATTTACAGGAGACTGAGGGTCGTGTGAACTCGGAAGGTGATGGCGATAAAAAACGTGTTGGTCCCTTGTTTTGAGACTTAGCTTGAAGAGCTGGGGCGCCGATCGCCGCGTGGCTCGACGCGGCTCGTGGCACGTAGGATGTCAGCAGGCAGCGCAGCGACGAGAGGCTTCGTGAGCTTTTCAGGCGTGACCGGAGTGCGGTCTGCGCGTAGTAGTTCCCGAAGTTGTGCGTGGCCGGAGTACGACCGACGTAGTAGTAGGGAAGTAAACGTAGCGTCACGACAGCGTGGCGACTCGTACGTGGTCGGAGAATTGGCGTAGAGGGTAGGAGCCTGAAATGCGTCGAAGAAACTACGCATGAGGATCAGTACTCAAGAGCCGCACGGCCACGTCGTGTGAGATCCCGAAGATAACGGCAGATCGGAGTAGGTCCCGTCTCACATGACGTGGTACCGGCGTTAAAACACAGTTTTTGATCGGAAGGATCCAAGATTACAGAATGCTTTAAGAGCTTAGAACACAATTATATTATAATGTAAGTACGGCGCGCGTCCACATCCGCAGATAGTACGGATATGAAACGCACTTGCACTGCGTTTTAGAACACAAGTGGCCTGATGATAATTCAATTGACAAATAACGATTAGCATTATTTGTCGAGACAGATTTCACAATTAACACATTTAAAAGGCATCTCACGTAAACTTACCCGATTGAAGACGGGCTAACCAGTTGATTGTAAGATTTGATTGTAAGGTTAAGTTCTGAGCGACTTTTTCACTGTAGTCAACTGCGCGTATGACCCAGTTTTTATTTCGAGTCCTATATATAGCCTATTCCTTCTAGAAAGAATACGATATCTATATACCCGAATATTTTTAAAATGTAGTTTTTTACACAATTTCCTTTGTCTAGAACAATGTTGTTTTTTGCATAGCGGAATGAAACTGACTGACATTACGTCAATCACCTTCATTCTGTCAACAATGTTTATGTCATAGTAGTGACCTTTTTTATTCGTTAAGTTTGGCTTCTAGCGTATGTGCCATTTGCCATGAATTTGGGAGTAGGTAACGATCATGGAACGTTACATTACATTAAAGCGGAAATACACTAGAGATTGCAAAAAAAGCGCGGTCCGAAGGAGAAGCGAGGACGGAGGCAGTTTGGCCATTAAGTTACAAAACGTCCTTGGTAATAAATACCAGGGGCCTTACGGACAACAGCTAATTGCGGAACCTAATCCGCTCAGTTGGAAAATCACGCGAACGTCAACCTTATCGCGCCCAGATACGGTTTGCGGTCGCGTGATTTTTCAACTGAGCGGATTAGGTGCCTTAATTAGCTGTTGTCCGTAAGGCCCCAGATCGTAAAAAAATAACAAATATAATTTGAACTAAACTTATCCCACTTCTACAGAAAGTAATTTTGTACCTTTGATTAATAATTATTCACGAACAGTTCCGTTATACAGAATATTTGTACGTCTGTGCAAGAAAATAAGCAGTAGAGTCTATAGAAATACAGCCGACCTTGGATCATTCAAATAGTTTTCACGTTGCGTCTTCTTAACAATTAGCACGGCGTCTTGCGTCAATAATACCTAGTACAAGTTAATGAATCAGAAATATTTATGTTTCAAGTATGCCCGCGTGAAATGGAATGGAAATAGGTAAGAATACTTCTGTTTTTTTTTTCAGGTTACTAGAATATTATTATTACGAAAACTAAAGAGGATTTATCGTGTAGGCTGAGAGTTCTAGTGTCAGATATTTTAGGCTGCTCGAATACTTTACATAGGTACCAGATATATAGTAGATCATCAGTCATCACTTTTAGGTGATTCTTTTAGGTGATGACATCACCTAAAAGAATCACCTAAAAGACAAAACGGCCGTAAAGGAAGTAAACAGAAAACATCGCGGTTGATTCCAATAACATAGTAGAAAACCTCAAAAAGTGTCCAGTATTGGTCAAAAATTACTCATCATCATCATAATCAGCCTTTTAACAGTCCACAGCTGGACTTTTAGCCTACTCCCGAAAGGGTGATTGGGCCACGCTGGCCCAGTGCGGATTGGTGGATTCACATACGCCATTGAATTCCTTTTCCGTACGCAAGTAAAAATAGGTAAAATTACTCAAATATTACAAAAAAAAGGTAAAATTACTCAAATATTACAAATATAATAGGTATTTTTTTCAATGTTTTCCTACACCTATATTCCTCAGAAATTATCGAAGACTTTTTGTAGGTTTTCTGTTGAGCATCTAAGTTTTTTAAATTGCAACTTATGAAACATTAAACTAAAATGAGGTGTATTTGGAGTATCATTTCTCAATATCTATGTATTTGTTTATATTTTATACAACTTATCGATAACACTACCTATGTACGACTAAAAATATAATATATACAAAAAAAGTCCTAGGTGAACAAATTGCCACCATGCGGCAGGGTTCCCAGAATGCTAGCAGCATTGCCCCGCTGGATAGCGAGGCTTAATTTTTGTGTGAAATATGATCCAGCTCTGGGATCCCCCGAGGTGAGAACCAATCTGGTCGAAATGTCTTTACAAAACTTTTTTGTATCGGACGACCACGGGCCTAGAGTCTCTACAGCTAATGCGAGAAATTTATGTTTTGTTTAACGTAATTTTCATAATGGAAATGCTAAAGTTTGTATATGGTGTGTTGTCCACTCTTTATTCTGCTGCTAAACGAATTTAAATGAAATTTAAAACCCTGGATCAATAATTAAAATAATTAGACTACTTTTCATCCCGGAATAAATTAAAGTTAGATACAACTTAAAACTAGTAAAACAATTAGCGGCCTTATCACTATAGGCGATCTCTTCCAAGCAACCTTGGTTCTGGTAGAATAGCAGGTGAAACATTGAGACGATGCTAGTTCAGTTTATGCTTACCATCAAGAAGACAACGAGCTCGTTTGCCACTCTTTTTATTTAAATAGTGACCATGCCACACGTGATTGTGACGACGCCTAGTGGATGGAGAAATAAGAAATACTTTGTTGCTAATCTTCTCTAATAATGCCATTAACACTGTGATTAGGTACCACATTCCTAGGGAATCCACTTTTCATTATAGCCTTTTCTTTTTAAACTGAATACCACAATTACTAAAAGTGCGATTAGTGAGATTTTCTACTGAAACAGGAAAAGCAACTTTGGTACTAGTATGTATTGTAATTACAAAACCATTTCGAGCAATAGTCTTACATACAAAACAAAATACAAGCTAAAACTAAAACTACAAATACAGTTAGACTGCCCATAGACCGTTGAAGGTCTAAAGACAATCCAAATGCTCAAGCTCACTACCAGTTGGCAGCGTATCCAGCATGCTGGCGGCATTACCACGTTGAATGGATGTATGTTAATTATGTTAATTCATGTTCTGTTAATTATTTTTCATATTTCAATAGTAAGTTACACCCAGTTAGTAATTGGCGGTCGAATACTATCACAAAAAATCGAAGTAATTTTTTATCCGTTTCAAAACCTAGACCTCACGTTGAATGACTATGAAAATAAAAACTATACTTTATAATCGACAGGTTTTCCTTGTGCATTTTATACAATCTGTTTATTAGGGAGCTTTCAGACGACGTTACGTTGTATTATGTAGTATCATGGGTTAGCTTCCTAGATTTCGCGGCACAGCCTTGCGCGAGACCTGCGTTGTAGACCAGCGTAGTGCCCATGCAAAACTTGTACAGACAAGGTTATTCAGAAAAAGTACGCTCAGTCGAAAGGGACTCATTATTATAAACACATTTTACAATGGGACAAACAAGAAAGAAAGAATAAAAAAAAGTCATTCACACTCAATGAAATGTACAGAACAGTAGTTTTTTCGCAATTTTAGGATTGATCCAATATTAAAAGTTAATTATTCATAATGGCGAGTGTGCATGACTATAGCCCTTTTTCCACCTTGCATTCTCACCTTTTGTAAATAACCGGATGTAGCGCTAGCGCAGCAGATAGAGAAAAAAATACCTACGAAACGATATTTGTAGCTCTATCTTGTAGCATAGTCTGAAAGTTCCTTTAGAACGCTTTTGCTACGCACATAGTGCTATCCAAACTCGCCTATAAAAAGAATATTTTTTGTAAACATTCGTGCGTTTAGGTCAATATACTGGCTCAGGTGTTACTAACGATTAAATCATTGTGTTAAAACATATCAGTTGATAGCCGAATAATGTGTATTGATTCCATGCCAATTTCTGAGCGTTTCTTCAGCTTAGTAGATTGTAAAAAGTTTAATGCAGAAATAGATATAGATTATGAATATGTATTTTTAGGCAAGCGTGCTACATCTTCAACCACATTTTAGCTTCCCATAAGGTGACTAGACTGTTGTAAAAAAGAATAAAAATGCGATCTTACGACATCAAGTGAGGGTAGAAGAACAAAACACCCACTCTTCTCGCCGGACTCACCCGCAGTTTTCAGTCAGCTCGTGACCACGGCCATACATGGTTGAAAAGTCAAACGAAACGTACGTATTTTTACCTAAATAAAATAATGCGCGATAAGTCCCGATAAACATAAAAAAATGTTAAAGCAATTTTGCGAACTACCTTTTAAGCAAGAATACATTCTGCTGATTGCTGATTAAAAAAATCTTGGCTTAGAAAAAACATATCTTCTTCGGAACTTGTTGCACTCGAGATTACTGAACTTAGGTGCTACCTTTCTCGATCAAGAGTGAGTTACATGGTCGAAGAAAAGAAAAGACATAAAATACTAGTTACCTTCCACGTGACTAAGTCGCAGAGCATGTCACTCATGTATTTTAAAAATTTGGTGTCTTATTCATAGGTTCGTCAGATAGAACCAAAGACTACGTATACACCTAGTCTGTGGTTAGAACCAAAGAGGCTACGTAGTAGCTATACCTAATCTGTGGTTAGAACCAAAGAGGCTACGTAGTAGCTATACCTAGTCTGTGGTTAGAACCAAAGAGGCTACGTAGTAGTTATACCTAGTCTGTGGTTAGAACCAAAGAGGCTACGTAGTAGCCATACCTAGTCTGTGGTGAGAACCAAAGAGGCTACGTAGTAGCTATACTTAGTCTGTGGTTAGAACCAAAGAGGCTACGTAGTAGCTATACTTAGTCTGTGGTTAGAACCAAAGAGGCTACGTAGTAGCTATACCTTATCTGTGGTTAGAACCAAAGAGGCTACGTAGTAGCCATACCTAGTCTGTGGTTAGAACCAAAGAGGCTACGTAGTTAGAACCAAAGAGGCTACGTAGTAGCTATACCTGGTCTGCAGTTAGAACGAAAAGTAAAGAAAAAACAGTTGCTAAGCCTAAACCATAGACTAGAGCAAAGTAACAATATAGTAATTTTTTAATTTTTTTTTACACACAGTCATCTGACCCCAAACTAAGCAAAGCTTGTGATATGGCTGCCAGAGACTGATATACATACATATATAGGTTTAAATACATACTTAAATAGATATTAACACCCAGATATAGAACAAACACAAATGTTCATCACACAAATGTTTGTCCTAGGTGGGAATCGAACCCACGCCCCTAAGCTCAGAAGGCAGGTTCACTACCATCTAGACCAACGGGCTATCTTAATTAAAAGAGCTTTAGTCGAACCTCTAAAGACAAATCCAATTTTTTTCTTAGCCCACCGACCGAAATCGGTAACACTTAATACATTTATAATTACAAACAAATTAAAAACTAATTACCTACCGATGTCTAGATATAACAGTCACGGTCGTTTTGTAAAGCTACTTTTTGCTATAGTGAAATTAGGCTATTTTTTGTGACATTATCCGTAGGCAGTTTAATTATCTATATCCGCATCATTTAGTCCTGATTTCTATATGAAGTAGATTAATTAGCTTTGATGGAGGAAAAAAACTGCTTTTTAATCATTTGAAATTTTTTGTACAGTTGTAGAGCGTTTTAGCACATGATACATGCGAAAATTCGAATGTTCGTTTTTTGTTACTTTTTTCATGCTGCACCATACATTCGGACTTGGGTGTTTGTAGTGTCATTATGTACTATGGAAAGGAGGTTATAAATTTTTTCCAAGTGTCAATGATCGTTTTCAATGGAACAGCTAATTTTGTTTACGCAATTTCAGAGTTGGTCCCATAGTAAAAACTGTTCATAATGATGAGTACAATTACCTCCTTTCAGCTTAGCACAGCTTATATGCGTAACCCTGTATTAACGTAGAGAGTATATAAGTATACAAAGAATTTTACGTTTTTATTCACTGCTCAATTGCACACTATTGTGATAGACAAAATTACCTGGCTCTGATAAACTTTTTGACCTCATCTTTCCATCGCGGTTTTACTATCGGACCGGCCGCCATCAGCAGAAAAGCCATACACACATTATAGCTATGCTTGTAAGTCTCGCACTGTTCGATTATTTCTGCCACGCACCTGTAAGTTGTGGAATGGCTTAGCACCTTTTCTATCGGACTGCCAGAGTGGGCACGAAGAATCGACACCGCTTTATGGTTGATATTCCACATTTATTGTGCGAACTGCTAGTCGGTGGAATTCGCTGCCTGAGTGGGTGTTCCCCGATAGTCTGGGTGTCTTCAAGTCGACAGTGAATAGGTTTCTTCTAGGCAAGCATGCTCCATCGTAGGCCGCATCATCGCTTAACATCAGGCGAGTTGGCAGCCAAGCGCAAGCCTATTTATAATAATAATAAAAAACCTTCCGTTTTTCCTCCAAAACATGACCTCAATTGCTTCAAACGAAGAGTGAATAGAGTCCTCAAAGGTAGGCAACGCACCCCCAATGGCCCGGGTATTGTAGGTGTCCATAGGCAACGGTGACTAACTTACCATCAGGTGGCCCGTCACTTGTTTGTCTACAATTTATGTACATAAAAAATCAAAAGTTCAAAGTTGGCTGTACTCTCTGTGTGGTATTGATACGATACTCTCAGACTGCACTTTTGCAAAACTTTAGGTCTTTCTTAACATTTCCAAGAAGCGCTCATGCACGGCTATACAAGCTTATCTCGGACGATAATGAAGTAGCAGCGACAATAAAAAGGTCGTTTTCTCCGACAACAATCCATTCAGCTGGACGGATGGGAATGGCGTTGATAATTCACTCTTACGATACGTCACATTTGTGAATGTGTTAAAGCTTTTGTTGTAGCTATGTTGATGTAACTGGTAAAGGTCAATTCAATAACATAATATTAGCCATAATATTGTGTTGTATTAACATGTTAAAGATATTTTATTTGCACATAACTCGATCTATCATACATACCTATAAAACCCGTGTGTATGATACTAAAGATAGATGTTGAAGTGGCAATGGGCAGGCCACATCGCTCGAAGAACCTATAACCGATGGGGATGAAAAGTTCTTGAGTGGATACCACGAAGCGGAAGACGCAGCATAGGTAGGCCTCCCACTAGATGGACTGACGACATTGTGGAAGTCGCGGGCATCCAGTGGATGCAAAAGGTAGGCTGTCGTTCAGTGTGGAGGTTAAAGGGGGAGGCCTATGTTCAGCAATGGATGTCTTCTGGCTGATGATGATGATACTAAACTTCGGACCTATGTGTGGTCTGAGAACTGATCTCGGAGTGGAAACTTAACTAGGTCCTACAGCCCGATCTGTTTTATAATGTTTTATCGTTAAGAAAATTTTCTACTGTATAAAACGACAATCAATAATAATTATTTTTCAATTAATACGTTTTGTAAGATTTTTTGCAATATTTCGTCATTCATATTGTTCATTTTCGTCACTCTTTAAGTCGGTAGATAATTTATTGAATAGTTTTATAGCCATTTAATGGGGGCCACTACTATGCATTTCTAGCTTTGATTTTTGGTATTGCTAATTTACGCTTAAACCTGAATGGATGGTTAGGTACGTGCTTTTTCTGTAATACTTAAAAATATTCGGGGTATTTTTTAACGAAATTGCTTGTCGTAGTGAACAATAAACTTCGGACCTACAGGTGGTCTGGGAATTGATCGTATCGGAGTAGACACTAAACTGCGGACCTACAGGTGACCTGGGAATTGATAATATCGGAGTGGACATTAAAATTCAGACATACCAGGTGACCTGGGAATTGATCATGTCATAGTAGACACTAAAATTTGGTCCTACAGGTGATTTGTCATTATGTCAGACAATGGCTTTTGTCGGTGGAAGTTTTCTAGTTCTTACGGTCTTTCTCAGCGATTTTATTTCCCTGTATGACATGACATTTGCCTTATCCACCAACCATATTGACAAAACATTAGTTGTTGCATCAACTGAACTAAGTACTTATTCTACAAAATCTGTAGAGCTCGCCTCAAAACAATCAGCGCATCACCATTCTTCTTATGACATAAAAAAAAGAATTTATTAGGCAAAGTGGATAAATGGCACGTATCCAATCGAATCGAAAGTCACCTATGATGTTCCAATCGTCAATGCGTTTCTAAGATATCGCATCTGCATTAGCTAAAACATTGTGTTGCCCTTTATGCAGAAATAAATGACAACCAACAAACTATTTCAGTAGCAATTTGCTTTGTCTATAATATTCTGGGTATTCATCATCATCATTTTAGCCATAGGACGTCCACTGCTGAACACAGGCCTCTCCCGTCGACCTCCAAAAGGGCCGGTTGGAACCGGCCTGTGTCAGCGTTTCCCTGCGGTCTCTTTTAGGTCGTCTGTCTATCATGTGGGTGGACGTCCTACGCTGCTTTTGCCGGTCCGGGAACTCCAATCAAGAACCTTTCGGCCCCATCTGCCATCTGTTCTGCGTGCTATGTGCCCTTCCTACTGCTACTTCAAGTTGCTAATCCGATGGGCTATGTCGGTCTACCGATCTCCTCAATGTTGATTCGATTCTGGGTATCGAATCATGTTGACACGACGAAACATAAAGGCAGGCGGTTTTTTGATAAAGATGATAGCACAAGATAGTACCTAAAGCATACAAGTATCATACTTCATACTAATGTAATAAATGTTAAAGTGTGTTTGTTTGTTTGTATTTTCGTTTTCCTTTCACGCAACATCAGAGCAAAGAATTGACGTTGTTTTTGGCATGGAGATAGATGGAGCGCCAGAGAGTGATAAATAATACTTTTTATCGCGGAAATTTTACGGTTCGTAAATATATTTGCCATACTTAATATTATAAATGCGAAAGTGTGTTTGTTTGTTTTCTTTCACGCAGCAACAGAACAATGGATTGACGTGAAGTTATAAGATTATTTACGGGATATTTACCGTGGTAAGGTTGTGGAAAGAACTCACCTCGGTTGGGAGCTCATTCCACAAGGGAGCTCATTCCTCAACCTTACCACGTTAAATATCCCGTAAATAATTTTATAATTTTACTGAACAACCGTGATAGTTTAAAACAGTGGTTTGACGTGATTTTCGTCTTGAAGATGGTTAGAGGGCCGAAGAGTGACATTGGTTACTAATCCCGGAAAAAATAAGCGTACCGCGGGCACAGCTCAATAAACCGGCATAAAATTAACTAATACAGTTTTATAACAGTTTCAAAAAAGATATGTGTTTTTTGATTAAATAAACATATTTTAGGCTTCGACAAAATAAAATGAATGGACGGGCCCAGAAGAAGTGAATTTTTGTCGATTACAAAATGAGCGCCGGCTCTCATTTTGTTTCAGTCGGTCTCTAGCCGTAGGAAGTGCAACACGCGTCTATTGTTACATGATAACGAAACATCTGACAAAATTATGACTTCGTGTGCTTTCCCGAAGTGTAAATACACATCAAAAGACCGCTACCTATTTTTTGTAACAAATTTACTGTACATGGTTATAATTAGGTGTTGAAGTATATGTCCAACGGTTTTGCCTCGTTTTTACTGAGCGAGTTCAATGGTTATGGCCCGTCCATTCATGTTATTTTGGTCGAAGATTTTAGGTTTAATTTATGTTCAGTAATAATTGGTTTTTTTTTCATCTTTCTTACATTTCGGTTAGTTGTAATTAGGATTAGCAGAATGCACGTGAAATAGGTATATACCTTACTTGCTTGACAAAACTTTGGTATAACAGTCTAATAGCTATAACAGTGTACACCTAGATTAGAAGGCCTTACCGCTCACCTCTCTCCTCATACGTGTTCTAGATAAGACACTAAACATAGCATACCTTGTTATACAATCAGAATTTGCTTTGGAGAGAATTATACCTACATAGTTCATAGTTATTTATTCATACCAATACACGTCAAAAACAAAAATGGTAATTTTTATTTATATTTTCCACTGACTTTTTTTACAATATTTTTATGCCTAATTCTATGTATTAAGTACAAAGGTATATAAGAATAAGAATAAGATATATTTATTGCCAAAACACAAAAACAATGAACATGTACTATAAGAAACATAAGGAGAAACAGTGTTTGGCAATAAAGGTAAGCTCAGCGCTGTACTGCGTGCGAGGTCCCGAAGGGTCACGCAGGGCTGGTTTTCGGGATACCCCTTTGCTCAGAAAAACTGTGTGTGTGAGTGAGTTTGTGTGTGTGAGTGAGTGTGGTGTTAACGCGTAATTTTAAAAGTTGCTTCAAAGTTCTTTTGTATTTCATATAATAGACTTTTGTATTTTTGCTTAAAATTATCAGAATTCATTTTTTTTTCTCATCGGAGGGGGCAGGTTATTCCAAATTTTAGTCGCACTATATCAAACAAAGAAAATAAAAAAGCCTTAATTATTACTTATTACTTATTTTCACTAATACAAAAAAATATCATAAACAAGTTGTTTTCCGTGTGGTAAAGTGCTAAGAACGCAATAATAAAATAACAAATAAAAAATTACTCATTATTTTTTTTTATTTTTTTTAATAATAATTACTCAATACTCAACTTATATTTTTTTTTACCGCACAGTTACATGGTGCATGTAACTGCGCCGAAATATCTTGGAGCTCATTCCACAACCTTACCACGGTAAATAATCATAAAACTTTACCGAATAACCGTGATAGCTTGAAACTGTGATTGACACTAGTCGCAGAAGCCACAAATACAAAGAAGTCAAGTCAAATAAATTAGATATTCATTTGTCACGTCATAAAACATATTTAACGGCACACAATAAAACAGCTGTTTCACACTTGTTTCATTAAAATACACCCTTGAAATAGTTTAAATTTGACGCATGAATCAGATGGACCTAGACAGGATAAAAATATGCTCTGGGCTACCTAAATGGTGAACTTGAAAGCGGGTTTAGAGTAACCTAGAACCGGAACCTACTCTGGCTGAAACACGGTACCGCTCAGTTATTAAAATAGGTTTACAAATTGAAAATGATTCTGCTCTATACACTGTATCTATGTATAATTTTTATTTTATAAGATAGAGGAGGAAACCCAAAAACCCTTCGAAAAAATCTTTTTTTTTTTCGATCTTTTCCGCCACAATGTAACCTTTCAACATAAAGACATGACGTGACATGACATGACGGTGTGATTGAAAATTGGTAAACACACTTAGCCTGGATTGGGAACTGGCTCTCAAGTAAGGCTACCGGAACACATTGTTAAGTGCTTGCTGACAGACTTTGCTTGCCAGCTAAGTGCTAAAAAGTACCTTTTTTGTTGACCCCCGGAGAGACACAGAAAGAGATTGCACTCATTAAAACCCCTTCAGTGGTCGGTCTCCGTGCCAGACGGAGAGTACCGGAATCTCCAGAGGAACGCATTGGTATACCCTCCTAGCACACTACCTAAAGCAAAACTCCCAGGAAATGCTCAGAGCTATTCCACTCCTTTCCTTTACAACGACGTCGACCACCGGACCATCCACGAGCCCAAAGGCCTCCTTTTAGTCGGCTCTTTCGACAGGTAGGCGATACCGAAGCAGTATTCTAAGACCATGCCTCCAGGGATGCTAGAAATTCCTACCACTAAGCTATGGTTTTGTCACGATGTTTTCCTTCACTGGCAGGTTAAACGCATTGAGAATTAAACCCACGTTAACAGCGTGGAATTCAAACGCGCCAACCACTGAACTATCATGGCGCAGTGTCTTCGATATCATCTTCATCAAATAGGAAGGAGTGACATCAAAATACGGCTCGAGCCATAAAGGGATAGCATCCGTCACAAAATTTCTATTGAATTCAGGAGAACCTTACGTGAACATAGTACTATAACGAGTGTTCTGACAGTACTAAACTGACAAGTTGATGGATGGGCTGTCTTCTACCAGCTTACGGTAAATATAAGTAATATTTTGATGTCGAATATCAATTCCACATTGCGACTACTATATGAAGGCCTTCAATAAAAAAAAATATTAATAAGAAAAAAAAATATAGTTATATATGTTATATATTTTATTAAACTGCAAAACACACACACACGCACGCACACACACACACAAATGCACGCACGCACGCACGCACGCACGCCCGCACGCCGGTAACCGTTAACCAATTTTTTATAGCCAAGGAGATCCGTAGACGAACGAAAGTTACCGACATAGCCCAGTGGATTAACAAGTTAAAGTAGCAGTGGGTAGGGCACATAGCACGCAGAACAGATGGCCGATGGGGCCAAAAGGATCTCGAATGGAGACCACGGACTGGTAAGCGCAGTGCAGGAACCACCCACAAGATGGACAGACGGCCTAAAAGAGACGGTTGGAAGCGGCCTGCATCCAGCGTTTCCCTGCACGCTGGATGCAGGCCGCTTCCAACCGGCCCTTTTGGAGACCGATAGGAGGGGCTTAGGTCCAGGCAGTAGACGACCTATCTTATTAGAGTGCCACCCATGGCGTTATGTTTGTCACGGTCCTACGCGATCCTAGACTGCACTCTTCACCCTGACTCATCTTCCGTGTGGAGACGCTCACTAAAAATCCTTGTAAAAAGTAATATAAATAAAATGCACTTGACTATTTATATTACAGCAAACAAACAACATTTTTTGAATATTGTCTCGTGTATTTTTGTTCTGGCAGTCTTGCATATTTTTTCTTTTCCTAATGATAACGGAAGTCAGTCGTTAAATAAATGTTCTAAGATAAAACGGCGATTTCAACTGAACGTGTAAGTCTATTTTAGTATGAACGTAGACATACTTTCTAAACTAGACTTTGACGAAGTTCTGGTACGTCAGAAATCATCTCATATGAAATTCCTGATGAAAGATTTGTTATTATTTAGGCATCTTTATTTAAGTTGGCGACGGGTTCAATTTCTGTACCTTATAGCTATATTTTGTACTGTATAATCAAAGGAACGACTATGAAAACAAAATATAACGTAGATTGAATGTTTTTTACAAAAACATAAACCCTTTAGTGTTGGCAACACCAAGAAAAACTGCAGTTGCTACACGGGATGGTTGACACACAGATGATATTTCTGAACGAAGTTTACGTATCTGTGGATTAGAAAGAAAAAAACAAACGATAAACGGTCACTTTAAAAAACCGAAAAACATTGTTCTTTCTGGGCAGTCGGGTAAAAATTCAAACAAATAAATGATATCTGATACGGTGATTTAAAACGACAATGAAGGTTAAGGTTTATTTTATTAGGGTTCCGTACCTCAAAAGGAAAAAACGGAACCCTTATAGGATCACTTCGTTGTCCGTCTGTCTGTCCGTCTGTCAAGACCCTTGTTTTCAAGAACGCGTAAAGGTATCAAGTTGAAATTTATACTAAATACTTGGGTCTACGGTTTCTTTCGGCTGTAAAAAAATAAAAGTTGTAGGTCAACGCAATCAAAAGATATGAACGTTTATGTCGCATATTTTGCGATTTCACAGGGAAATCAAAACCTATAGGATACTTCCCGTTGACCTAGAATCATTAAATTTGGCAAAAAGCAAGGTCTTATAGCACATATATAGGAATAAATCTGAAAGTTACAAATTTGAAGTTATATAATTTAAAAATAATTATTTTGCTATTACAAACTTACATTTTGTAGTTGGAATGTATAGAAGAACCTTATAGTCAACTACAAAGTTAAGTTTGTCCTTCAATATTTCAACTTTAGGTTTTTTTTTGGACTCGCGTTCTGAGGGTTCTGTCCAACGGAACACTCAGAGCACGAGTCCTACTCGTACTTGTCCGGTTTTTTTTTTATGGTAAAGTATATAAATGCCTAACGTTTTCTTTAAATTTAAGAGCCAGTAGCAAAATATTTGTCCAGATGAAAACTATATTGGTTGTGTATTGGTAGAAAATTTCACGCGCAGTGTTGTCTGATTTTTTCTCATGGCTTTCCCTTTGTTAGTTCTCTTACTATTTATTATCAGCACTTCATTAAAAGCACTAACACTTATTAGCACTTTATTTAAATGTCTCTTTACCATTACTATTGTATTTTTTTGCCACAAATAAATGATGTCTATGTCTATGTCTATGTCATTTTAAAATTGTAATATTTAACGGGCAAGTTTAAATCTTTATAACATTGAGATAACTTTTACCGCAGCCTCTAGCTAAGAAAACCTTTATTTTACGATCAAACACAAACATTACTATCTAAATCTCTAATTTAAATAAATCACCGTTTTACAACTTCGTCGCAGTCAAAACAACCGCCAACACATTGATTTCCCGAAGGTTGTAGTTGAAATTTTGGAATGACAAGGTTGTACGCTGCTGCGATTTTGTAGTCTAGATATCGGTCTAAGAGATAGTGATTAGTGAAGCAATCAGGCGAGCTATTTACAATCGGTTTATAAATACTGGCCGCTAGCCGTGACTTGAACTACACAATACATGTTAGTATAGGTAGGTTTTTGACACACTGCGACTGGGTATCTCTGTCCACAAGATTGTTCCTACCTACAATATATTATACCTATACAGTATAATCTCACTAATCCGGCACTTCAATAGACCGATACGTCCAATAATCCGGCACCCTCCGCCCGTGCCTCCCTTGCCCCTCTACGCCTATGCGCTCCGTCGCCGCGTCATCGTCTAGCAGTCTAACCTCAAAATTGATCACGTGCACGTGCGTACGTATTTACCTGTTTTTTTGAAGTGAGAATAGTGTGTAGTTAAAAATGTCAAATGTCTCTTTACGAAATGCTTTATTTTATTTATGATGATTTTTTTTCTATAATCCAGCAATCCGAACATTCCAATAATCCGGCACCCTCTGGTTTTTAATAGTGCCGGATTAGTGAGATTATACTGTATTTATATTTATACTAAATTAAATTAAATATTCATGTATAGAAAAGTTGTAAGTAATTAATTAGTTGTGTTCCATTTTGTCAGCGCTGATCAAAAAAATACGTAGGTATGCTCTGTTTTCAGGGTACCCAAGATACAGGCTTAGCCTAGTTTGGGGCCCATCGAAAATGTTTTATTTAGGTTTCTCATATTGTGTATATCTATTGTAAATTTTTATGTGCTCTTTTTTGGAAATAAATTTATTATTATTATAACACTTTATTTCAATATAAACACGGGTCTAGCGCGGACATTAGGTAGGCATTGATGGGGCCGAAGCCAACACCAAGAGGCCCCGTTGAATATAAAAATACAATTATTATTTCCCTTTATTTGTTATAATTCTCGGGTCTAGCCCGGACATTTGGTAGGCATTGGTGGGGCCGAAGCCAACACCAAGAGGCCCGTTGAATATAAAAATACAATTATAGAATGTGTATAAAATGAAATATAAAACTATTGTACAGTATAGGGTATTAAAAGTCTGGGCTATTGGGGTGAACAACTTGTGGATGGGTTAACAGATCTATGGTATGAGGTACGGCACCTGCCAATTATGCCTCATTTCAAAATGCTACGGCAGGTGATGACTTGCCACCCACTAAATGGGCCCCTCATAATGGCTGCCGCAAATTGACACCGGAGGGGCAACATTGGCGTGGGTGGCTTAGGGTGTAGAGAGGTGTGCTGCACTTTCACTAAGAGCTACTCGCGGCGTTATGCCCTTTAACACTTCCACCCTGGAGCTTAGGTTCTTAGCCCTTGCGGTTTCCACCCCCAGACGGCCGATTAAGGCAAGCCAGGGGTCAGGGTCTCTGGGGTTTTAGACCCATGGAATCGGGGTACGCGGTGTCGCCACTCACTCAATTATTATTATTACAATATAGGAGTAGGTATGTAAGGTGCTTCTGATATAACATACCTAATGTGAGAAGTGACGATGAGGTTGCAAGTGATAACGCGCCTAAAAAACCTTTTTTACCATTTATGCAGTATGCAGATCTAAAGAACGCACGTGAGCTAAACACGAGTGAACAAGTTGGTTCGGTGACCAATTAGCGATAGAAAACGCCGAATATTGCGAGAGAAAAGATGGTTGGTGACAAAAGCAATGGTGAAAAATCTGGCCGAGTCCAGCGAAACATTCGCCTACTTTCGCCTGAATGTATTATTCACTTGCGTTCGTTCGCTAGGTCTGTAGACGGCAACAAAAAAAAATTGTGCACTAAATTGACGAGTCCATAATAGGAGCATTAATTGTTTGTATATATTTTTTTTTAATTATTATTAATGTGACTTTATGATAATAAATGATATTCTATTATATAAACACCACCAACGGATCTAAACACAGAAAAGAGATGTTTTTTTCTTCTTCTGTGGATCCAAAAGACCAAATAACACCTACGGACAATATACCAATAAAGTTGGCTCAAATTTAAATGGCACATCTGATCAACCGTCCCAGAAACTAAGAGAAACTATTATTGATCAACATTTAAAATTAAATTGTATTAATAAATACGAATTTAATACATTCAAAATATGCAATCGGCTTATTGATAAATGCCATGAGCCCAAAACCATACAAACTTATGTAGTTACAGTCATCGCTTAGTAATTTAACGCAAATTATCCTCTCTACAGGCAAGACGTGTTAAAAAGCGGCAATATCAGAAAAAGTTAAGTTTTAAGTAGGTATTGAAATCTGTAATGACACGAGGCAATCGTTCTGAGGGTCAAACAGAGCAGAGTTACGCGAAATGCAAACCGGACGCGGGGGGTAATGTGAAATATAGTGACAGACTGCAACTTGCAGCTTTTGAGATAGAATGAAGGATTAAATTGTCCGGCCCGAGTGCCTTTGATCAAATAAACTGAGGATATTGCACCAAACCCTTTCACCCTTTCGGGGGTAGTTTAAAAGTCCAGCAGTGGACTGTTAAAAGGCTGATTATGATGATGATTGCACCAAACGCCCATCCACCGCCATCCTAAAACTTCGCCAAAACACGCCAAACTCCGCCGCGCTGCGCCGGTGCAGCAGTTTGCATTCAGTCACTCGTTACCTACCGATGCGTAAACATGACGTGCCATAAACAAATGCATATCTAAGTAATTATTGACCTTAGGCTTAGTTATTTAATAGTATTGACAATAATTATGCCACTATTTACGGAATGCGATCTCTACTATTAATTTATTTTGTTTTATTTATTCAGATACACTACAACAAAACAGAATACAATCATAATAAAAATTAAATTAAGTATGTTGACAATTGTGAACTAAACCATAATCCCAAAACAAGCGTATTATAAAAGCGTATAAAAAATTATAGATTTTACTTCCAGTTAGCTACATTTACGATGAGCCGTGAAGGCAATCTTCTTTATATTTCTTTTGAATATAAAGCCGATTTATATTTTGATCTAGAGCTAGACTTTGATGAAAAATATCTATAGAGCTATAAGTAATTATGTATGATCGAACAAAAAAAATTTTAACATACATATTCAAGAATTCGTGGTTACTGTTAAATAAAGAAACCCACATACTAACATTAACTAAAACATAACACTAATGTTTGGTAGTAGTTTATATTATATGAAAAAGAACAAAAATAAACAAGAAAAATCCTCGATTGCATAGTAATATAATTTATTACACTACAGAATAAAGATGAATTGAAAGACACCGCGCACTTCAAAATATGTCTAAGTAGTCATCATCATCATCATCATCAGCCAGAAGACGTCCACTGCTGAACATAGGCCTCCCCCTTTAACCTCCACACTGAACGACAGCCTGCCTTTTGCATCCACTGGATGCCAGCGACTCTCACTATGTCGTCGGTCCATCTAGTGGGAGGCCTACCTACGCTGCGTCTTCCGGTTCGTGGTCTCCACTCAAGAACCTTTCTTCCCCATCGGTTATCGGTTCTTCGAGCGATGTGGCCTGCCCATTGCCACTTCAACTTGCAAATTTTAACAGCTATGTCGGTGACTCTGGTTCTTTGGCGAATATCCACGTTTCGGATTTTATCGCGCAAAGAAACTCCGAGCATAACTCTCTCCATTGCCCGCTGAGTGACTCTGAGTTTTTCCAAAAGGCCAACAGTTAAGGACCACGTCTCAGTACCATATGTCATCACTGGCAACACACACTGGTCAAAAACCCTCGTCTTGAGGCACTGTGGTATCTTGGACGAGAAGATGTCACGCAATTGGTCTAAGTAGTGGTTTGACTACAAAAGGCAATTTATAAAAAAAAAAACATACACGTGCGTGTATGTTTTTTTTAATCTCAATAAAACATACCCGAAAAACATTATCCTCCTTCTTGGGCAACCGGGTGAAAAGGTGCTTTTTCATAGTGGCACCGCACATTTTCGGTGCTTTCCCTTCCAGTTTATCAACCCGTTGCTCGAGTTAAAACATTTCAGCGGCCCTTTTTCATGCGGTCTTTTAGCTTACCGTGAACGAATTTGGGGTGATGTAAAAACTTGATTACCGTCACTCATTGTTGATGTACAAGATCTGGAATCAGCTTTTTCACATGTTTACTTTGGGGAACTTCTGAATACAAAACTGTACCTTATCTGGATTTCTAGTGTATTCCCGCTTCAATCTTGATCAATCTATAAATTGGATAACCCGTTGGTCCAGTTGGTAGTGAACCTACCTTCTGAGCTTGGCGGTGTTGGTTCGATTCCCACCTAAGACAAACATTTATGTGATGACCATTTGTGTTTGCCCTATATCTGGTTCTTAATATCTATTTAAGTATATATTTAAAACTATATATGTATGTATATCAGTCTTTGGCAGCCATATCACAAGCTTTGCTAAGTTTGAGCTCAGATGATCGTGTGTGCAAAAATTTCGTGAATATTTATATTATCCAATTCCCGATTCATTCCGAAAAAAAAAACATATAACACGGTTGGTTTGAAGATGAATTTCCGCAAAGTTATTCCGGATTCCATCAATTTGTTTATAATTATCGAATAGAACTACTTCGAAAAACAAAAAAAAAATTGTCCAAAAAAAATTCGTTATAATCAAATATTACAATCGTTATTCTGTAAAAATATACAAAAATTACTACGTAGTATTTCGTAAGATAGCCGTCGGGCACCTGATTGCAATACGCGGTAACTTAAAAACTACACAAAAGTCGATAATGCTTTACAAATAAGAGGTTCTGTACATATTCTTCCGGTATTATTTGTTTTATTTTTGGAACATATCAGTGCGTTTCTCCAAAAAATGCCTCTCGCGAGTGTTTCATAAATGCATAAATGTATTCAAAAGGAACCCCAAATCGTTATCGAAGAATGTATCACTACCGCACACCAGAATAATGTTCAGTGCACTTATTTAACGTGAAATCATTGGCCGCATATTTGAGGTTACCGGTATTTATTTTTAAACGTTAATATTGCTTATACTGCCTGAGTGGGTGTTCCCCGATAGTTACAATCTGGGTGTCTTCAAGTCGAGAGTGAATAGGATTCTTCTACGCAAGCGTGCTCCATCGTAGGCCGCATCATCGCTTAACGTCAGGCGAGTTGGCGGGCACGCGCAAGCTTATTTACAATTTTAAAAAAAAACTTACTAATTTTCCTTGAGTAAAATAATTTGTATTACCTACTGGAGGTTGGGGCGGCCCCTTGTATGGGACGCAACTTGTGTCGATACTTTGGCGCCGTCACATCTTCCTGAGACATGGGGTAGGGCTGGCGCGGCTGCCAATTCGGCAGAGCAGCACAAGCGACGCAAATATGCTAACCTCGGCAGTGGTTATATATTTGAGGCGTTTGGGGTCGAGACATTGGGCCCTTGGGGACCGGGAGCTCACCTCATTTTCAAAAATCTTTCAGAGCGCCTGGTTAATGCGACGCGTGACCAAAATGCTGGCGTGTTTCTGGCTCAACGCATAAGCATTGCCATTCAACGTGGTAATGCCGCCAGCATGCTGGGTACGCTGCCAACTGGTAGTGGGCTTGAGCATTTGGATTGTCTTTAGACCTTCAACGGTCTATGGGCAGTCTAACTGTATTTGTAGTTTTAGTTTTAGCTTGTATTTTGTTTAGTTAATAAAGGCACTTGCCCAGAAAAAAATATATATATTACCTACTTACCAATACTACGCTTCAATTATTCAAGTTAGTGTTGTTTTTTTACGTTTACGTAACTCGATATGTGACAAATAAAAACAAACGTCCCAGTTAAGAGTTGATGCTTTATAGCGAAAGGCTGTTAGAATTCAAACTGCATTCTTGCGAGATAAAGACACCGATTCCGTTCCACATTCGGCACGAGTGGTTTTCCTCAGTTATAAAATTATTCAGTTAAGTATAACAGAATAATTTTACTAGCTGTTTTAGGGTCATGTACAAATTAAATAAATAAAAATTATTTGGGTTGGTTACATTATTTTCTCTCCTTGTCACATAATAAACAACGGTAAATTCATTAATCAAATATAAATCGAATCGTTTAGAGTAGAAAAAACACCCATCTAATCTCTACATAGTATAAATTGAAGTCGCTTTCCGCGTCTGTCTGTCTGTATGGCCGCTAACTCCTCCTAAACCACGCAACGGATTTCGTTGCGGTTTTCACCATCAGTTAGATACATTTTCACGGAAGGTTAATGTATATAACTAACGATCCGCCCTGGCTTTGCACGTAAATTACACCCGTGCGAAGCCGGGCGGGCGGGTCGCTAGTATAACATAAAACAACGAAGAATATGTAATCTAGGCATCGAGAACAATACCTATAGAATCACAATCTCTAAGTGAAAACTGTCAAAAATCGTCCAAACGTCGTTGTACATACCTAGACATGAATTATAGTTTGCAATGCCACAATTACACCAATTTGGACGTTATGTTGCTGGCATAGTGTTCAAAGTTGCTTGTCAGCTGTCATCGTAGCTCTAGCATCGCGCGGCGTTGTATTCGGATCGCGGTTACTTTACAACTAACCAAAAAGTCAGCGCAATAAACCAAAATAATTATGATTTATGACAATATTCTAACATAGTCATAATTTCTTTATTTAACTTTAACAAAAACTAACATTTGTACGCTGAACAGGCAACGACACTACCATGTTCTGACAAATAAATATTTTTGAATTTGAATTTGAATAAGTAGCGTGCGCCGAGTTTTGGTTCGATTTTTTTATCTCTTTAATTATTGTATCTCAATGAATATAGATACACTTTTTTATTTCATATAATTATTTTATGAGAATTATTTGATAGAGATAATTTAAAAGAAACTAATTAAAATGATTGATAATTTATTTTCACATTTATTCCGGTAATATCGAATCCGCTATTTCGCAATTTTTCAATAATGTTATTTATAAACTACCCACCAATATGCTTTTTACTGCCTCTGTAAGCTTTAAGTAAACTTTCGCTACTATCTACTATTCTAGTTTTAGAAAAATAACTATCTAACTATGAAGAAGTGCAGAACCACCTGTGGGCTTACTCTTGACACTCGATTTCATCGTAATTTGGGATTGGGATCGAAAACATGTAATTTTGGTACTCTTGAATTCTAAACTAGCGCACGATTGGAACCGATAATGGTGTAATTTTATGGAACTAAATAAAATCGACTCAACTCGACGCTTTCGGTACTCTTGACGCGATTGAAGAGTACAAAATGGCATGTTTTCGATCCCAATCCCAAATTACGATTGAAATCGAGTGTCAAGAGTAAGCCCACTGGTTCCAAATCGTTTCCGACATCCAGTTGACCGTTTCATTTAGTTTATTACCTTCGTTCGTGTAACTTTCCTACGTTATCTGCGACCGCAGCAAGTTTTGGATGTGCACGCGCATTCTACAACTACAACTTTGAGACACTAAAATGTCGCTTCTACCTCGGAAAAACCCTGCAGTTTTAATTAGAAGGTGACTCTGTAACTCTGTCTGACCTAGAACTAAGAATGTAATGTTTTGTTTTGTGTTTGAATGTATTGAAGTCAAGGAATTTTAGTTAAAAAGGGCAACTTAGGAAATCAAAATTATTAAAGTATTATAGGAACGGTACTAATTGGGGTGTTACTTTATATTATATAATTATATAAAATATAATTATATATTATTCATAGAACCTAATTGAGTTTTAATTGAGATACAAATATTTTTTTCGCGAGACCAATTTTTTTGTTGCAGTTGCTACCTCATATGTATTCTAGACTTTTATTGGCAAAAAAACCTTGGAATGATAAAAACGGACCCGGGTATGTCATAAAACTGCGACCAAAACCACCGGAAGATGGGATGAAGCGATCTGTTAGTACACAGTGAACGCACTGCGATCTCCAAGCCGCCTGCCAAGCGTGGGGATAATGGCAACACCCCACTCTTGTTCAGCAGTGGATATTTAATGGCTGATGATGTGAGATAAAAATACATTTTTGTGCCTATTGCTAAGGACATTAGTGACTCTCTTAGCATGTGAACGATATCTTATTCGCCTCATCGCCACAAGATCTAAAGAAAACTGAATTCATCTTTATAATTTTTTATTGTTATGTAAGATCAAACATTCTGCCTACAGAACAAATTGAAGACTTTAGAAGTATAGCACATATATCATATTTATTTTATTGCTGACCTTGAGACGGTTTTGCGGGCTTTGAACTATAGTTATGAAAAAATTATTACAGAATTCCTTGTTGGTGATGAAATTGTCATAAATTAACTGTTAATGAGTAAGGTTTATTCAATAAAAATTACAACTAAAAAAAAAGTTATCTATACTAATATTATAAAGAGGAAAGATTTGATTGTTTGTTTGTTTGTTTGCATTGAATAGGCTCCGAAACTACTGAACCGATTTGAAAAATTCTTTCACTGTTGGGATGCTGCACTATCCCCGGTTGACATAAGCTATATATCCCGGCTTCGCCCGTGCGAAGCAGGGGCGGCCTACTAGTCTTATATAAATGTATTACCACAACTAATCTAAAACTTAAATTAACTGTTAATACAATTAATAGATTAATTTTAGTTTTAGATTAGTTTTAGTTATAAATTTAAATTTAAGATAGTTTTTATTTTACTTGTAATTTTTATTGAATTAATTAATAATATATGTAACAATTCATTTAGTTACTACAGTGAATTGACGATCATGAAAATGATCATTATTTAAATTATGCCAAATAATCAGGAGTCCTGCTGATCTGCTCTCAAGATAATATATTTATAAATAATTATTATTCAAGTATTATATTTATACGAGTATCCAAAATACTTGTAGTTTGTTGTAATCTAAATAATATTTAATACATTACCCAAACGTTTTTGGTATACTACATTGCCAAGGTATTTTATAGAATACCGGATTATACAGATTGCCGGTAACATATATTATATACGTATAAGTGAAATACATTCACTCATCACGAAATTTCGAAAAGTATATACCTACTTGAACTATATACCTACCCCTACGAAGCTGAAGTTTGGCAGGTAGATTCCTTATGAAATGTAGATTTGGCAAATATTTTTTTACGGAAGAGGCGAATTAAGTTGGGCAAAAGGGGGTTGAAAGTTAGGACCACGTATGCTACTTTATAAGTATGTGTACCTACCATGTTCCAACAAAAAAAATATGTTTTATTCTTTTTTTTTATTAATTCCTTAAATACATAATTATTGAAATCAAAACTGGATTGTCACCCAAATTATTCCTAATATGTCACCTAAAATATTGTACACAAAACAAAATTGGTAATTCAGAATAAACGAACGTGATGAAAGTACCCATCCGCAAAGCAATGAGCTTGCTGATAGGCACCTCCAAGACGACACAACATTTTTCTAAAAACTAAAACTAAAATAACTAACCATGAGATGGACTATTCAGACGCAACACAGCTGCTGCGTCTGAACAATAAGATGAAGGACATCCTTTATGGTTCTTATGTAACTACTAAACTTAGGATCAAATATATCTAAATGAGAATTATTTGTCAATACATCATTGTTCTTACAATTGGGTTAAAGAGAGATTTGAACAAAATGTAATAAAACACCTATTTTTGATATCAAAACCATTAGCATTGATATATTTTGTTCTAGCTAACTCTAAAGGAGCATCCAGGTTTCAAGATCATATATAAACGATAATACTTTACCCCGTTATCAGTCCTGGCAAATAGACTGTGACCCTTTCTTTGATACCCCTTAAAGATATAAACAGGGCGTTACGCAAGTACACAGGGATCGTTAAACGAAAGGGGATATTAACGACTAGTGACGTCGCTAAATAGTTTAACTGGTCGATAATACTGTTAAACTTAGTTATAATTAAGTAAATGGGCGTAATGTTATCTACCTTATAATTATAATAGAAGAGTAGGAAATATTAACACGCACAACGATAACTTTAGTTTTTTGTTATCATTTAGACTTCTGGTAACATTAACATAATATATTAGCAGCGTATTTTAAAGTGAGATAACGATCTAGGAACAAATTGTGTGTTACGCTTAATTGTATTTATCTAATATAAAATAATATTAGGCAAATAACATCGTCAAGTTCCAATAATTTACTGCAGAATAATAGATTATATTTTAATTCAATTAAAAAAAAGTAACACATTAAAATAAAAGATTAAAGATTGTTATGGCAGATACCGCAGATATTATACAATTGATAACGGTAGACATCTCAAACCAGTAACATGCCATATTAATAAAACCGTCTCTATTTTTTAGTAACAATGACCATACACGTTCCAAGTTTTAACTCTGACAGCTGCCGTAAAAGGTAAAAATATAAGAAGTAAATTCTGATCACCACTAATTTTTTAACGTAATATTGTATCTGGTAGCCTATGAACTACAGTGAAATATTATAAATAAATAAAAACTCTAGCCTTATACTGTGAATATAGCAGTCAGTGGTAAAAAAAACTTGGTCCGACTATATCTAGTATTGCATCGCAATCTCATTCAATTAGCAGATATATATACAACGTGGCAATGGCAATTTTGGGAACGCTGCCCACATTGATTGTTAGATTAGTTATAGTTTTAGTTATAAATTTAAGATAGTTTTCATTTTACTTGTAATTTTTATTGAATAAACTCTATAATAAAATTGTATTAACACACAATAAATAATAAGAAGAGCCAATAAAACAAGTTCTGTTATTCCGGAAGTGACACATGCTTACGTCGCTGTTCAGTTGCCACTTCATTGCAAAAACACAAAAATTGGGAAACAAATTTGTAAATAATCTATTAGCAGATATAATTGATCGTATACGCCCATCCCTATTCCCTATTAACGATTCCCTTGAACTAGGAAGTGATTTGAACTATTTTGGTAAGTTACGGTGTGACGGTCTAAACGGTTTCGCAATGGGCATGTGACAACAACTTCCCCGACATTTTGAGCTGTTTGTTGTTTAAATAGATCGTTCAGAGCTAACTGAAGAACTTTAAGTATAATTATATACAAAAAGATTTTGTTTAGAAAATTATTATTATACTGAATTGGTAAGACGAATAACAGAAAAATTTTCGTGAGTATATTATCATCATACTAATATAATAAATGTGAAAGTGTGTTTGTTGTTACTTTTCATCATCGTCGTCATCATCAACATTTTTCATCACTACGCGGGTGTAACCGCGGGGCGCAGCTAGTAATGTTATAAATGCGAAAGTGTGTGTTTGTTCCTCTTTTACGCAGCAACAGAGCAACGGATCAACCTGTTTTTATGCATGGGTATAGTTCAAGGTCCGGAGAGTGACATAGACTACTTTTCATCATCATCTACACCATAGTGAAAATATTTATTAAAATTACTTGTCATCATGTTATGTTATGGACTAGATTAGCACGGGACCGAGGCAGATGACAATGCAAGAGAGAGGCCTATACCCAGCAGTGAGATAAGGAAGGCTGTGGATGATGATGATGATGATTACTTCTCATCACATATTATAAGAAACTACATTAATATATATTTTAAATTGCACATAAATATATTAAAGGCCCTGCAAAAAGTCTATGAAAATGCCTACGTGCAAAAATAAACGTACGCACACACCCAAAACTCATGACACAAAAATATAATCAAATCTTGACGGTACAAATGACGTTAACCTTTACGATATTTGAGCTACAGGCGTTAGTGATAAAAACCTGTTACCAGCCACATGGCATTTACTACGTTTACAAAATCTGCGGAGTTTTTTATATGCACCAATGGGCCATTCAATTCGGAGTGGTCATAAAGCTGGCTTGCGTACTAGGTTGTATATTTTTTGCTACAGATTAATGTATCTTTAATGTAGATTTTAGGTCTAGATATCGTAGCTATTGAATAAGAATAAGAATTGCCAAAAAACAAAAACAATGAACATATACTATAAGAAACATAAGGAGAAACAGTGTTTGGCAATAGGGGTAAGCTCAGCGCTGTACTGCGAGGTCCCGAAGGGTCACGCAGGGCTGGTTTTCGGCATACCCCTTTACTCAGAAAAAAGATGGTAGGTGAGCATTAGGCGACGGCGGGTATTAAAAAATCAACTAATAATATCTGTCGTTATTTTTTTATTGATTGTTACAATAATAAGCTGGTTTTTCAATTAGATAACGAATTCTTTCGCAAAATGGTTGTGCGTATAATGATTAATGTCATAAGCCATGTTATTTAATTTTAGTTATTAAATTTTTAAATAATTTAGTGTTATTGTCACAATGTTGTTGATAAAATGTAAATTTGCTACTCTATCGCATTAGGTTATAACCTGTAATGATAGTTCTAAGTTGGAAATAAAAAATAAAATAAAATAAAATAAAAAAATTAAGTTTAGGAATGGCAATATCCTAAAATCCGTTCTCTTCTAATCATCATCATCATCAGCCAGAAGACGTCCACTGCTGAACATAGGCATCCACTGGATGCTCACGACTCTCACAATGTCGTCGGTCCATCTAGTTGGAGGCCTACCTACGCTGCGTCTTCCGGTTCGTGGTCTCCACTCCAGAACCTTTCTTCCCCATCGGTTATCGGTTCTTCGAGCGATGTGGTCTGCCCATTGCCACTTCAACTTGCAAATTTCAACTGCTGAACATGCCTCCCCATTTAACCTCAACACTGAACGACAGCCTGCCATCTGCATCCACTGGATGCCCGCAACTCTGACAATGTCGTCGGTCCATATAGTGGGAGGCCTACCTACGCTACGTCTTCCGGTTCGTGGTCTCCACTCAAGAACCTTTCTTCCCCGTCGGTTATCGGTTCTTCGAGCGATGTAGCTTACCCATTGCCACTTCAACTTACAAATTTTACAGCTATGTCGGTGACTCTGGTTCTTTGGCGAATAAACGTTACGGATTCTATCGCGCAAAGACATTCCGAGCATAGCTCTCTTCATTGCCCGCTGTGTGACTCTGTGTTTTTCCAAAACCCCAACAGTTAAGGACCACGTCTCAGTACCATATGTCATCACTGGCAACACACATTGTTTCTCTCTAGTCAGAACATCGAAATCCAAATCACAGCCAAGCTAAATAATAATTTCGAAAAGTTTATTGACAGTTCATTCATTTTCTCACGTATATTCTATAATTAGAATGACGGATTCAAATCACATGATTTCACATTTGTACACTCCATGCTAAATTTAGAATTAACTCACTACTTGATATGTTTTAGCCGTCACCGCCACAGAAAAGAGAAATAAATAAAACGGAAATGTGACCAGGCATTATGAGTGAACCTTGATTGAACATTCTTATTTAGATCAACGCGTTGAACTCCGCATCACAGTTGCTAACTGATTTCGGATGACTGTCGTTTATATGGGTGCAACTGGCTACAACAAATTTCCAAGGACGTTGTATTAACATAATATATAACGACAAATTTCTTACAAAATTAACTTTTTTTTTTTACAAAAATGCCTTGACAGATGTTCTAATTTAATCATTTTTCTTTTCTGTGGTCACCACGCACGTGATGCGGCATTTTAATCGAATTCCCTAAATTAAGGTTAATTGACATTTCTGTTTTCGGTTATTGATTTTCAAACGTCTGTTTGTCAACCAGCTGGCATTAAACCTTTTCACCATCAGCTGGTTAATTTGAGATGGGGTCAATCAATCTTGTAGATAACTTTGAATCAACAACCTTCCCAAGTTAGCGGGTTATAAAATTATATATTTTGGGTTAAACATATTCATACGACGTCTTTAAGCTATGAGACTTGTTTACGAGTAACTATATAGTCTTGTCATGGTCGATGTATAATTTTGAACACTTTAAATTCAGTGATTGCACCAATTATTTCTGATACGCGTTCAATTATAGAGTTTTAATGATGATAAAAAAAACCATAAAGTCGCAGTAATTAGAGTTTAATATTTTACCATAAAGAGCTATAAGTAAAACACAACAAAACAAATGCAAAAGCATGTATACATAGTATAAATTGAAGTCGCTTTCCGCGTCTGTCTGTCTGTCTGTCTGTATGGCCGCTAACTCCTCCTAAACCACGCAACGGATTTTGATGCGGTTTTCACCATCAGTTAGATACATTTTCACGGAAGGTTTATATATATATAACTAGCGACCCGCCCCGGCTTCGCACGTAAATTACACCCGTGCGAAGCCGGGCGGGTGGGTCGCTAGTAATATTATAAACGCGAAAGTTTGTATGTATGTTTGTTTCTCTTTCACGCTGCAACGGAACAACGGATCGACCTGATTTTTTGCATTGATATAGTTCAAAAGCCAGAGAGTAACATAGGCTACTTTTCATCATCATCATCATTTTTCATCAGTACGCGGGTGAAACAGCGGGGCGCAGCTAGTTTGGATTATAAATAAATAAAAACATTGTCTTTAGACTTTCAACGGTCTATGGGCATTCTAACTGTATTTGTATTTTTAGTTTTAGCTTTTATTTTGTTTAGTTAATTAAGGCAATTGCCCAGAAAAAAAAGGAAAACACTGTTTTGAACTATCACGGTTGTTCACTACAGTTATTATGATTATTTACGGGATATTTACCGTGATAAGGTTGTGGATGGAGCTCCCTATATTTCGGCGCAGTTACATGCACTGTGTTCACGGGAAGACTTGAATGCGGTTGCATTACGTTGCGGGTGTGAATTTTTATTCACAGTTTTATAGTTTCAAATATCTTTGGTGAAATACAAAGTCGTTAATGAGTGAGAACTCATTAGCTATTAGAAATTGTGCGGAAATCATTCTAATGTGGTTTTGACTTTACACTTTTCATAACATTTATGATGAAATGTATGGATGTAGACATTGAACCAGCGGAATCTCACTCCTAAATGTTCAAAAGTCAAAAGGTAAACATAATTTGTTTTAGTGACTTTCTCAGATTTACCATCACAATCGTAGTCTTATGTCTGTCGTAATATTTCATTGTAATCATATTTTCTAGCACATTTGGCTAAATATGGCGTAATTATTTTTTATTTTATTTATTTACATGCCACATAATGCGTTGTAACATTTAAAGGAAAAATGCACTAAATACACATTATACCCTGTTTATAGGGTGTTGCAAACAGTAAATGGTTTTACTTATTCTACTTAAAATTACACTAAAAATAATATTCATTAAGAAAAAAAAAAAAAAAAAAAAAAAAAAAACAGCCTAACAGGCTGTTTTGTTGTGTAGTGGGGTCTACAACTGTCTCGTTGTCGGATGGTCATTATTATTCGAATACATTTTTTTTGCATTAAGTATTAATAAATCTTTTGCATCTGTACTATATCCCCATATTATGATACCATACTTTAGCCAGGAATGGGCGTACGCGTAGTATGCGCTTTTAGCTGATGACATAATTGTATTTGCTTTTAAAACTGATAGCGCGTATGTAAACTGTGACATTGTATTTTTGATGTAATTTTTTTATGTACTGTATTTTTGTATTTTTGGTGTAATTTTTTTATGGTGTTATTTTATAAAAAAAAATATGTACAAATATTTTGATGTACAAATCACTATGACAAGATTTTATAAAGAAATATTATTAAAAATCTATTTACAACACCAATATTACTGCAACTACGATATAGTTTAAATAAAAAGTCTTCAAACTCATATTGTACTCATAGTGTTTTAGCATCCCCCGTCGATTCTGTTACGTAAATTATTTCCATCCAATGGTTGCCTGGAAGAGATCGCTTTTAGCGATAAGGCCGCCACTTGTGGCACTAGCTCGTAAGTGTTTTCTATCGTGTTGTAATTTTTATTTCTGGTGTACACAATAAAGAGTTTCTATCTATCTATCTATCTATTGTAGAAATTGTAGCTTACAAAATATAATATACGCAAAAAAAGATACATAACTATTTATTTATCACACCAGCAGTTCAAGTAGCGTTCTTTATCGATCGTCAAATTTGACAGTGTCATAGTCAAATTCGGTAAAATGCCATTTGATCAGTTCTCGCTATGATCGATTCTATGGCATTTTATAGAATTTGACGATCGATAAAGAACGGTACTTGCACTGCAGAAATTACATACATAAGACAAAAACAACTTAAAACTAGTGAAACAAATGGCGGCGTTATCGCTATAAGCAGAATCCTTAGTATGGAGAGGTACATACAGGAGAAATATATGGTTTAACTTGATCACATCCCCATACAACTCTCGGAGTCCCCATCTCCCTTAGGACCAAGCTAAGATCCAAGATAAGCTGAGAGTTGTAATCAATCACACTTTAGTAACATGACTTCCGCCGCATTTTTAGTACAGATAACACAAAACGGGGCAACAGATAAGTAATTTATACGTTATCGTTCGTTGTATACTTTCTTCGCTTTATCTTGTCATAATCAAATCAGTGCGACGCAGTGGAGGCGTGAACTGTCGTGTAACCTGTTACGCGACTTTAGACTTTGCAACGCGCTTTTCCTTCAGGGCCATTTATTTTTAGGTGTAACAAAATTTCCTGCCAGGTCATTATTACTGTTCATATAGTTTAGTAGTTACCTTTTAGTTGCTGACAGCGATACAGCTGTAAAACTAAAAAATATCTACTGGATGTTTGACATTACTCCTATAATATGTAGAGTAGTAGAGTGAAACATTGAGTTTTGTTCCAAACCTGCTCTTACTCCCGTCACCCCCGTCCCGCTCTTGTCTCGTTCCCATTTAATTCCTTCCCGTCCCATTTCATTCCTTTCCCGTCTCATTTACGTTCCGCTCTATTCCTGTCTCCCGTATCATTCTAGTAAATAAGAAAACTTTGATCCTAACCTATATTGTAAATGCATAATTAAAATATTTTACCTATTTGGTCCATACAAAATAAATAAATACAGACGGTAAGCAAACAAATACAAGTTGGCACTTACTACTGCTGTTCATATAGTTTAGTAGTTACCTTTTTGTTGCTGACAGCGATACAGCTGTAAAACTAAAAAAATATCTACTGGATGTTTGACATTGCTTCTATAATATGTAGAGTAGAGTGAAACATTAAGTTTTGTTCCAATCCTGCTCTTACTCCCGTCACTCCTGTCCTGCTCTTGTCTCGTTACCATTTCATTCCTTTCCCGTCTCATTTACGTTCCGCTCTAGTCCTGTCCCAGTCCCCCGTACCATTCTAGTACATAATAAAATTTTGATCCTAACCTATATTGTAAATGTATAATTAAAATATTTTACCTATTTGGTCGATACAAAATAAATAAATAAAGACGGTGTGCAAACAAACACAATATGGCACCTACTTAAAAATTATAAATTATCTGAATAATTAAATTTATCTGTTTAATTAAATTCGGTCGTTCAACTAAAAATTTTTTTTTAATATTGTGTAGATTTACGTTTGGCCTCCAACTTGCCTGGTGGTCAGCAACGGTGTGGCCGAGGATGAAACACGTTGATCTAGTAGAAATCTATTCACTTTAGCCTTGAAGATGCCTATATTGTATTCGTCAGGAAACAAGGAATATGGCAGGGAGTTCCATTCTTGGCTCCCTTATTATTATTATTGAATTGAATATAACTAATTAAGCCAAGCGTCATTGTAAATACTTACTTTTATTTATAATAAATTTTTAGTTTTATGAGTCATGTGTAGTGTAAACGCTTTATGTGTACCTAATTATTATTTAGTTTTAAACATAAAAATTGCACGCCCGAAATGGGTAATCTGTTGATACTCTAGTTAATAAGAACATCTTTTGTACACAGTTATTGCAATAAATTTATTCTGATTCTGATTCTGATTGGCATCTATACAATGAATAGAGCTATTACATACTAAAAGAACAGACGGTATCAATGCCGTGAGTGAATATTTTTGTGTTATAATGTGACGTTATGCTATGTCCTTCACAAACGGCGTGCGAAGCAATGACACTAAATATATAATAATTTAGTAATTTTATAACCCTGTATAAATTATGCGTTGGTAGAGACATATGTCTGGCGCTCAAATAGATATATTTATATGTAAATACATAATATATTATAAGTAGTATATAAAGTGTAGACATATAAATGTACGTTCCTTCTGCTAAGTATAGTGAGATGCTATTATTTTTATACTAAAAGCACTGTCTGAGGTTATTTTAGATTCTCTAAGTACAATTTCAGCCGATAAGATATCTTCTTCCCGGCGTAAAAATTATCTATATGTACATTTTATTCTATGAAATTTAACTTCGGAAATCAGATCTTGCAATAGTTTCGTGCATTTGCTTTCATATTCATTTGTGTATCTTGTTGACAAGTTAATAATCGTCGAATTAAGGCCGATTTTTTTACAGAACATATAAAAAAAAACCTTTTTTTTTTTTCATTCTTTACGGAATATATAGTGACTGGTTAAAACTTAAAATAGACTGTATTTTATTTACTTCTTTGAAATCTACCTATGATGATGATCTACTAAACTATGACGCCAAAATATTTAAAATTTAGATAATCACAGATCACTTTAAAACAGGCTATATTCAATGTTGGCTATATTAAATATTTTGGAACCGGCCTCAAGTTTAAATAAAAGTTTGAATAAAACTCCAACCAAATCTCGGCTTTTACTTTCGTTCTCAAATGGTAATCCAAATATTTACCAGATCTTGATTATCTATAGATAACCACGAAGGTTTCTAATGACGATAGCTTAAGACAGAGTTTATTTAAATTTGCAGCTTAAGAATTAGTAGTAAACCTTTTTTTTTCAGCACAGTGCTTGATAAGCTTAACTTAAAAAAAATGCTGCCCGTCTTCTTTGCGAGTTTAAATATCAACATTTACTATATTATATTTAAAATTACAAGGCCTCTCTTTATCGTGAACACATCGCTGTATTTTTCACGGAACGAGGACAGCAACACTTTTGGTTTGTAAAAAAGGTTTTTTATAATAGCACCAAAACCTTTTCTTTATGACTGCTTGATCAGCAATTTTTTATTTATTTATAATGTATTATTATATATATTAATTTAAAATCAAATGCAATTTAGAGAACATCAAAAACTGCTCGATTAATATGCTAAAAACATATTTTATTTTAACCTAAACTGTTTTTATTTCAAATTAGTTTTTATAGTTGTATCGTTATGTCGTTCAATGCAAAAGAAAACTAAGTTTTTAAAGCAACATTACCGTAATAAGTTAGATAAATGACTTCTGTTTATGTTATTAAAATGCGACGTTAGCAACTTTGTCTGTGACTTGATTGACATTAAAACATAAATTTATTTAATAAAAAATATCATTCATAACTTTTATGCTTGTGCAAGTAATAAAAACAATGAACACACAGTGGTAAATTTTCTTGCAAATTAAGAAGATGAAACACGTGGTTCTCGACCACAAAACGTGTTCTAAACCTGGTTTCAGACCAGTCCGAATCAGAGCTAAGATTTAGGCAACCTACCCAAATTTGTAATGCCTATCAATGTATAGTGTATACGTTATCAAGCTATCTTATCAATTAGAACGAGTATTAAAGAAAGACTGTCAAAGTCCACGTGGAAAAAATATAAGTAAAAACTGGTCCACAGACAGACAACCAGCACAGCGGCAGCGGTCTAGCTCAGTTGCCGAGTAATCTAAATATAAAATTACTATCACTCGAACATACCTGAACTGTTCTAGCAGAAGTCACCGCACGCCACACAATCGACAATTTTATTTAAAACTGTGAAGTTACACTGTAAAAGTCACACTTTCGTCGGTATATGTAACAAACGTACGTTCATCAAAACCACGCAAGTTTCTCAACAGTGGTCGTCTCACTTTCGTACAGTAGATCGTGTTCACTTGTGGTTGTAGTAACTCTAACTGGACACTGGTATTGTAATCGACATCACACAGGGAAGTAATGGATACTAGACATTTCCCACCGATGACGGTACTCTGTGAACTGAAAATCACACGCGTTAGACACTACCTACACTTTGAAACACTACAACACCGACCGAACCACCATAGAGCACCCGGGAGTCGTAGAGAACGCGAAATTTAAGAGAATCGATAAAAGACGCGATAAGAAGTTTATACTGCAAATGTTTATTCAAATAATTATACTGCCACGTTCGAACTCAGAGCAACTAACATTACACTTCTGTGCCGAAGATTTTGTCAAGCAATTAGCAGATAACTATCGTCAGAAAAAAGCGGGAAAAAAAAAAAAACTTTTTAGTCAGAAACTTTTTGGCCGTGAGCGTTTCGTAACAGTCAAGTCGCAGCGCACAAGTCATTACACTGAAATTGTCCTAAATCTGGCGTCACGTACGCACTCCGCGTGGAAACTCAGTCTAGGCGAAAAGAAAATTCTTCAGCGAAAGCTAAAAATGTCCAATCAACTTTTCCGAGCGACCGGCCTCCGCTGCATTGTTATGCAATTGCAAGCTGCGACTGCCAAATCGCTAAAGGCTTCAAACTTGGAAAAACGTTTGCCGGAAAATCCTAACCTTAAAGGTTGAAGCGGCGGATGAAGTTTTGATTTTTTCCGAGTGGTGTATGGTTCGTTCGGCGGGTCACATGGGGTGGATTACCGAGTCGAGTTATCGAGAGCGGGATCGAACGGGCGCTCTGTGTTCGGCGCGCGGCATTACGTGACCGTCCCGACCGGATTCTCGCGCGATACTGAACGCTGTGCTATCTGAACTCATGCAGGAGCCTACACTTTACCACTTTAGTCAAGTCAGTTTGTACGTCTTCGAAAAAGCTCGGCCTATCGCTAGCGGTACCAGTACGATGCGGCTGTTACAAGACTACGAATTTGCGGTCAAGATTGATTCTCTGAAGAACTTAGTCATTTAGCTTGTGAGGAATGGCACGCACGTCTTTGGTTCGGGGATTTTTAACACTAATGACTGATAAATGCGGCTTACATTTTATTGTTCTTTTCCTCAAACTCTTGCATGTGTAACACACATTGTATACAATTTGACAGTAATTTGTGTCTGATAAGAACTTTTATATTTCTTCGCTGTATCACCAAAGTACCTAATGGTTGCCTGGAAGAGATCGCTTTTAGCGATAAGGCCGCCACTTGTGGCACTAGCTCGTAAGTGTTGTGTTTTCTATCTGTTTGTAATTTTTATTTCTGTTGTACACAATAAAGAGTTTCTACCTATTTATCTATCTATATTATGACATAGTTTATTAATCTATCTGACAAAAAAACTCGTCAAAACAAAAAAATACATCACAAAGAACACAGATCTACTACCTAACAAAGAAGCTGTTTTAATTATCATATAAACACAAATTAAACTTTCTACATAAAATGCTATTTCATTTTATCTAACAGGTATAAATAGATTGTTTATACTTGTTTATGAAATAAAACTATATTATAAACCCCCCGATAATAGAGCTGATAGTCTTCAAACGGCTGAACCAATTTACATAAATAATTTTATTTTTTGAACACTTAAACACACACACTCTTCACACTTTCACACTTTAGTGAACAACCGTGACAGTTTAAAACAGTGTTTTATTTTTGAGTCCACCACAACATAGGTGGATTAAAAAAATAATATGATTTTATCATTAAGTTTAACACAAACAAAAATAGAACTATTAACACAATAATTTAAGGTGAAGACAGCTTGCATTAATAATGATCGAAAAAATTTAATATGCAATTACAAACTTAACATAAACAAAATACCGTCTAGTGCGGTTGAAACTATAGTCGGAGTGACCGGCTTAATCTTACGTGAGTAATTCCCGTGTAATATAAATAAAATAAACAATTTAATCATAAAACGAACTAAATTAAAAAGTCAAGTAAAAACAAATACAAATAATTTTCATAAATATCGTAGCTAAGAAAACTTTCGATCAAGACACCTAAAAATAAATAAAATTGTTTAGCCGTTTGGGAGCTACGTTGACACAGACAGATAAACAGACACTCAGGTACGCATATATACAGATACACACGCTAAGCTTCTAACACCTCTCTTTTTGCGTCGGGGGTGAAACATGTATAATATTATGTGCCTACATTGAACTAATTTTACAAATATTTAGGAACGCAGCGCTTTAAACAAAACACAATTAATGTTCCTCAGAATATTTTAACTACCTACGTAAATTTCAAATAATATAAAATGTTTAAATCTAAGTGTGCAAAAAATATCAGAGTCACCGACATAGCTGTTAAAATTTGCAAGTTGAAGTGGCAATACGCAGGCCACATCGCTCGAAGAACCGATAACCGATGGGGAAAAAAGATTCTGGAGTGGAGACCACGAACCGGAAGACGCAGCGTAGGGAGGCCTCCCACTAGATGGACCGACGACATTGTGAGAGTCGCGGGCATCCAGTGGATGCAAAAGGCAGGCTGTCGTTCAGTGTGGAAGTTAAAGGGGGAGGCCTATGTTCAGCAGTGGACGTCTTCTGGCTGATGATGATGATGATGATGATGTGCAAAAAATAATTTTATTGTTCCAACCCACTTGAACATAGGTTATTTTTAATGAAAAATTAAAATTCGAGACACTTTTGCGCACACGGTCGTCTGACCATAAACTAAGCAAAGCTTGGCTAGCTATGGCTGTCGGAGGCTGATAAACTTTTTTTATTAATATTTACGTATATAGATATTGATAAAAGTGTGACACAGTGACTATTAGTTGTAAAAATAAAAACACTTATGAATTAGAAATAAATAATAGTTTAAATAAATCATTCAAAGGCTAGATTACAATAATTTAAAAATACATTTAGACAAAACGAACATCATCCATTTTCGGCAGCGTAGGTACCTACTAAGCGTACGTGATAATTATATTTTTGCAATAATTATAATGGTAGAGTCATACAGGGCCCCGATTCTACTAAAGAAATTGTTTTTAAATTGTAATTGTTTCAATTTTATTTTTTAAACTAGCTGCGTCCCGCTGTTTCACCCGCGTAGTGATGAAAAATGGTGATGATGATGATGAAAAGTAGCCTACGTCACTCTCCGGCCATCATGCAAATAAACAGGTCGATCCGTTGCGCTATTGCTGCATGAAAGAGGAACAAACAAACCAACAAACTTTCCGCATTTAGGTATAATATTAGTATGATAATTGCCTCAAAATTGACAGTTAATTTTTTTTTATACTAAGTTATAATATTGTATATGGTATTTTGTTTGGTATGGTATTGTGGTTAGTTAATATTATATTATAGGTGGTGGTATTTTTCTAGTATAAAAAAATATTTAAAACTGTCAGTTTTGAGGCAACTATTTAAAAAATATAATTGAAACAATTACTATTTAAAAATAATTTCTTTTGTAGAAGCGGGGGCCAGGAAGTGAACACAAAAAAAAAACTTGGATTTACCATCGATAGTAAATTTAATTGGAAAGCGCACATAGATTCATTAGCTAAAAGAATGGGTTCGACGGCACACGCACTATTTAAATTATCGATACTACATAGTATGGCATGGCAGTATCGGTTCTACGATACGGCATTGTTTTCTGAGGAATTCTACTGACAAAACGATTGCGTTTAAAGCCCAAAAGAGATGCGTTAGGGCAATGTTATATAATAAATGTAGTAATTGCTAATTCAAATCTACATCTCTTTGGTAGCTGGACTGATGCTGGTATTCGAACTCGCACACAGGCCGAGATGAAACTTTGCCGACGTACGGCTGAAACTGCATTCATGCAAAAAAGTGTATTTTGTAAGGCTCCTGTAATATATACTAAAATTCCTAAAATTATCAGAGACTTGAAATGTTAAAATAAACTTAAAACTTTTTTGGCTCAAAAATGCTATGAAATTTTAGTATTCCTTAGTGATAAAAACGTTTTGTTGTAATGTAGACTAAATAATTGACATAAGTTCGATACTACTATGATTTCATCATCATCATCATCATCAGCCTCTAACTGTCCACTGCTGGACATAGGCCTCTCCCAATGCACGCCACTGAGCTCGGTCGGCAGTTCCTTGCATCCAGTTTTTACCCGCCGTTTTACGCAGGTCATCACTCCACCTGGCCACAGGGTGTCCTACACTACGTTTGCCTAAACGTGGTCTCCACTCCAGAACTCGTCTACCCCATCGGTTATAGGTTCTTCGGGAAATAAGCTACTATGATTTGAATTGTACTAACTATGGAGTTATTAATAAAGAATTGTATTGTATTGTATTGTTCTAGGTACTAGTAAAAATATTATAATAATAATGAATTCAATGGCGGATGTGAATCCACCAATCCGCACTGGGCCAGCGTGGTGGATATGGCCCAATCACCCTTTCGGGGGTAGGCTAAAAGTCCAGCAGTGGACTGTTAAAAGGCTGATTATGATGAGTGGTAGCATCTTGCAGCGCTTGCGGTGAAATGTGGAGATGGAGAGTAAGAGTGGGACATTATTAGGTTATCGTACCTATTTATTACTTTAACCAACTCCCACTAGCTATTATGAATAATATCTAGATAAAGTCAATAATTTATCTATTTATCTCCACAACTTAGTCATTATTCATAATGTCTAGCCATTATTTATAATTGCTAATTAATCACTTTGACTGTAACACATAAATACAGACTATAACTAAAAAGTAGGAAACTTTCATTGTTTTAAATTTTCTTTCTAAAAATATACACGAACTATGGACTGTAACTGCTGCAACTTAACTTATACCTAGGTAGGTGTGTTTAAGAACGATTGCCTTCGCGCGAGCGATGCACCCCCACCTCCTCCGAGCAAGCTTCAGTTCTCGGCATTTGTCAGCGAGACAGTTTAGAATAGTATAATGCTTTATTGTTCAACTGTGCACCTACAAAGTAAGAGTTATTATAAGAAGTGGCCAAACTTATACTACCTACCTCTTTTTTTTACACCAACTGACTTGTAACGTATTAACAACACCAATCCCCTAGTGTTGCAGGTGTCAATAGGCAAAGGTAACCGCCTACCATCACACGGAACATCTGCTTGTTTGCCGCTTTTAGGTATAGGTACCTAATAAAAATCTCAAAAGGTGTGACATTTCTGGCCTCTTCCAAAAAAGGTGTCGACATTTCACACAGAGATTAGAAAAGGGCAGATAATAACATAAGAGAAAATAAAATAAACTTTGTTCTTTGCGACTGCAGAGATAGCCAAATGATCGTTGCCATTCCATGGTTCCATGGAATTTCAATAGTTCCACCCAGGGTTGGGCAGTATTTAAATTACTTGTAATGAAAATACAAATACGTATTTGGTATTTGTATTTCAATTACTTCCTTATAATTTAATTTGTAATTCGTATTTCAAATACCTGACGCCGAAGTATTTTGTAATTAGTATTTCAAATACTAGAGGCTTCAAAATACATTTTAATATTAAAATACATTTAACCTTCATTTAGCGATCGTGAGTGTGAGTGCGAGGCGAGAGTGTAATGTTTGTGTGACAGAACATTAAAAAATCTAGTGTTCATGAAATGAAACTCTGGTTTTACTCTTGATCTTGTTTTCCTCTACTTTTTAGCCCGTGCTGGTCTAGATTACTTATTTTTTATTTCAATTAAAAATTGCTAAAATAGTGCATTTTGTATTTTATATTTCAAATACCTTACCTAAAAATATTTTGTATTTCGTATTTTAATTACTTGCAATACAGTATTTTTTTATTTGTATTTCAATTAAAGCAAAGCATGTATTTTGCCCAGCCCTGGTTCCACAAGACCTATTAAGAAAACGTATGAAAGTCACGGCTCAATACTCAGCAGATCAAATCAAATCATTTATTTGTCAGAACATCATCATCATCATCATCATCAGCCTTGAGTGACCCACTGCTGGGTATAGGCCTCGGGGAGAGTGGGTTTATGCCACTCTCCCCGGTCTCTCGCTATTCAGAACATGGTGGGTACAAACTACACAATCATAGTAAGTAGCATTAGTTGCATACAGGGCCATGTAACTACAGTACAAAATAATTGAAACGTATAGATAGATAGATAGATTTCATTGCCACAATGTCCTATCTCCTACACCAAATTTCATCTAAATATGTTCACCCGTTACGCAGTTTACCTAATGCAAAATAAATCTTTGTGAAAACATCACTCACGAATATCTACGCCATAGTCAGTAATTATATTTACCTATTACGACGAATTCAGTATTGCCTACTGTACGCTTAATCCCAGATCTGACAGTTTACGAAAAAAAAATTCGTTTACGTATTGTTCCACACATTTTAGTAAAGCGCGTCTATCGGAAACGTGGAGGAACTAAATTTGGCAGTTATCAGCGGTATAGATTGTTTCACTTTAATACGAAAAAAGTTGTTGAATACCTTTTAGCCCAGCAATGTATGACGAAACAAGACGAAAACGAAAAAAGTTTTCGTAAACTATCAAATCTGGGACTAAGGGTACTGGCGAATCTGTGACAAATTAGCACAGGTTAGTAAGAAGTTAGTATTCAATTTCACCTCACTATTTTTTCACCTCCCACAATTTTTTCACACAAAGCTATACATATTATATAAGAAAAATTGGTTCAAAGCGATTTAATTCTAAATATGTCAATATTCACGAGAAATATACTGAAAAATAAAATGTGAAAACTAATATAATCGCTTTTATACCACAAAGCACGAAAAACAACTTGTGTATCAATTACTTTAAGGCGTTACAACTTGACATATATCTATATTCACGATTTTTTTGCCAAAATCCTGGCACTTATATCACATTGCACAAAATTATCTCCGAAACTATAGCAGATAGACAAACGTGAGTTGAACCAAAAAAATCGGCTTTTTTTTCTGATCATTATTTTGTTAAAATCACGAAAAGGGTACAACTCGACTTAAATCACTCATCACAGGAGGCACAGATATATAGGTATAAGTATATATACATACCTATTATGTCTTCTGTGCCTAATGGCTATGTACATCTGATTTTTATCAGCCGATTTTATTTAAAAAAAAAAAAAAAAAAAAAAAAAAGTTATACCTAGTTATTAACGCAGTTTAGTCTATGCTCCAGAGATTAGTTAGTTTAACTTTCGCTTTACGCTCTACGTTATCAGCAGAAACTGTTAGATATATATAGGTATTTTTAGGCGCGCGCTTTAGTCGGTAGAGTGGAATCTATAACTTGTTGACCTGTCCAACTGCATAAACTGCATTGGGTAACCGTAAAGTCAAATTGTAAATAACAAATTGCATGAATATAGATAGATACCTACAGAGTGACAGGTCTTAAATTTAAATAATGTAGCACCATTATAAAAGTATCGAATAAAACTAGGTATCGAATATAAATATATTTATAGCACATAATTAATATCCTACTAATTATTATATACGCGAAAGTTTGTATGTATAGATGTATGGATGTTTGTTCCTCTTTCACGCTGCAACGGAACAACGGATCAACCTGATTTTTTGCATGGGTATAGTTCAAGAGCCAGAGAGTGACATAAGCTATTTTTCATCATCATCATCACAATTTTTCATCACTACGCGGGTGAGACCGCGGGGCGCAGCTAGTAGGAATAAATCCGAAAGAAAAAATTATTGTTTTGTTATTACAAACATTTTGTACTTAGTTGGAATGTATGGATAACCTTATTGTCCACTACAAAGTTAAGTTTGTCTTCAATAAGTATTTTAACTTTTTTTTTTTTTTTGTTTGGACTCGCTCTTTGAGGGTTCCATATAACGGAACCCTCAGAGCACGAGTCCTACACGTACTTGTCCGGTTTTTTTTCTGTTAAATTTCTGTGGAGTCGGGCGCTCGATAAAGTTCCCTATAACTGAATAAAAGAAAACACATTTTTGGGTGCGCAAGTCCAACTTGCATTTGGCCAATGTTTTATTTTTCATTAAACGATTCGCCTCTTTTAGATTAGAACGCGGCGGCGGCTACAATAGTTTTCAGAGGTCAGTGGGAAGTTGGTATGTGGCGTACTCGCCATCCGAACTCTTACTTCTTGTGCCAACGTTCATGAAGTTAATTCAGGATTTCCACGACGGTGGCGCTGGTGTGTAAAAAGAGAAAAATAAAAGAACATTGTTTTTTTTTAAAGAATTGTCATACGTTTTATCTAAGTTTTTCGTATTCATTAAAAATCATAATTTCCTTCGGACTCTGCTATTTTCTTATAATGTCGGTAGCTTAAACCTCTCCTTCTATCTATATAAAAAGTGCAAACCCACTATAGGTACTAGGGGTGCTAGCTCGACCACAGCCCGACCTAACCACTACGCCACAGTATGCGTTGCAGTCACAAACTTTTAAGAAAGTCTGTGGTTGCGGTGACGACGGTGGCGACACAAGGCGGCGGAATCGCGAATTATCAAAATAAATTCAGTTTCTATTCCAAAAATTGCTCAAAATTTTCACACATGCACATTAAATCACACCAATGTTATTATTAATCCAAAAGAGTGTATGTTGGTCAATTGGTTTGCACAAGCCTCTAGTAAAGTCTTCAACTTCTTTACTGATTCTACCAGACCCATGTCAGTAAAATACGTGAGACGAGGCGGTATGGTTATAATAGCCTTTCTAATGGACGAAACAAAAAAATATATTGCAATGTCAATTTAATGACATTGACAATTTCGAAGAAAGTCTGGCTAATGCATGATACCTACTACCAAGGATTTTATATATACCCTAAAGGGACCTGGATTGAGTACTCATGCTAAAAAAACGGTCCGAGGGAAAAGCGAGCACGGAGTAATTTGTCCTTTTCTTGTAGGGTGTTCATGATTTTGAGGAAACGAAGACATTGTAGGTAATTCCTAAAATCATCGTATGGGTACTCTCAGTAAATACAGGAAGTTCATATAGACGACGACGACGAGTGACGAGCGCTAATGTCAGAATTTTAGGCCCCCAGGACGCCTGAAGGCCTCTGAGATGGCTTAGCGGCTATTGTTATAAGACTCAACCGGGACATACGGGTCATGTGACATGTATTTTTTTTAAATTATAAATTGGCTTGCGCTTGGCCGCCATCTCGCCTGATGTTAAGCGATGATGCGGCCTACGATGGAGCACGCTTGCCTAGAAGAAACCTATTCACTCTCGACTTGAAGGCACCCAGATTGTTAACTTTTTATTCGATCATTCGGTTTCTAAATGCCACTCGCAATCACCCTACCTAAGATTGACCGTGTAGTCCGTTGCTGAAATTCGGTGATCAGTTAACAACATCTAGTAGATGACGATGATGATGAAAGTAGCCTATAACTTTCCATCCCTTGAACTATACCCATGCAAAAAATCTGGTTGATTTGTTGCTCTGTTGCTGCGTAAAAGAGTAACAAACACACTTTCGCATCCTATCCTACTTCCAACTAATATTATAAACGCAAAAGTTTGTATGTATGGATGTTTGTTCCTCTTTCACATACAACAGACAAACTTTTGTATTTATAATAAACTAGCCGTTACCCGTGTGACTTCGTACGCGTACACTTTCACCTAAACTTTCAACCTTTTTTGGACCCTTCATAAAATATTTTTTAATGAAGTTTTACACCCACTTGTCAAATTACAATTTCGTAGTTGCATAACTTTCAACACAACATACAAACTACAATTCCACCTCCTTAACTTTCTTTTTTGTAAAAATATTATTACAGTATTTATTTATTTTAAACTATTAGCCTGAATACCAAATTTTATCCCTGAGTATCATCAAAAACAAAGGACTTTAATATAATCTTTCAACCTCCATTTGCCCCCTTTAATTCGGCTTTTTCGCTAAATCCTTCTTAGCGGACCTTTATACCCCATAAGTAATCTACGTGCCCAATTTTAGCCAATTTTAGTTTTTGAGATTTCGTGACAAGTCAGTGAGTGAGTGAGTGAATTTAGCTTTTATAAATATAGAAGATTGGCTACTATTTGGCATATTTTACTTACTGCGGGAAAATGACATCGAACTACATTCATTTTCAAAGTTTGTCGAGAGCATCACTAAATCACTATCACTATCACTACATAGGATAAAACAAAGTCGCTGTCGCTGTCTGTCCGTCCCTATGTATGCTTAAATCTTTAAAACTACGCAACAGATTTTGATGCGTTTTTTTTTAAATAGATAGAGTGATTCAAGAGAAAGGTTTATATATATAATACATGCATAATATAGTAGAGAAACACTGATAATTGTAGAGGTTTCTAATGTAATGTCGTAAATAAACATATTTTTTTTGCGCTTACATTGCAAACGCTGGCTGAACCCTACGTGATAACGAAGGGATTTTAAGCAATACAGCATTAATCTTTATCCAATAAAGTACCTTAAATACATTGTGCATTTAATATAGACCAATATGGCCGTTTATAGCATGTAATTTAAATGAAAATTTTCGAAGATATTAAAGATTTAAAATGCAGGGACATAGCGGTTGCGGCGGTACCGGCCCCCCGGCCAGTACCGCAACAGGCCGGTACCGGCGGCGTGTTTTTCACATGGCCAATCATAATGTCGCTCTTTAAAGAGTAACCTCTAAAGAAAACATGTTTGTTTTGCCTAATGACAAAAAAGCTGTGAACGTTGTAGGTATATAAAGACATTCCGTAGTATATTATTTTAGTATTAGAATTGCACCTGAGATGCCGGGGCGGGTCGCTAGTGTCTTTATAAAATCTTCTGTGTTGAAGTGCAAACTGCACACCCTGGAGTTTTTTGTTATACTTGCTGTTCGACTAAGAATTACTTCCAACCACATTTTTCTTACATCCTCTTTTGTTGGTATACTGTAACATGAAATATATTCAGCGATGAATTTAGGTACTTTAATTTTTTTATGTAATATTTAGAATGATCGGGAATCATTCTAAATATTACATACGATTCGTCGAAACACCCTTGAACGATACAACTGTACACAGAAAGCTCGGTTCACCGTTGGATGGTGGTACTAGATCTACGTTTCGCCACTTACTCACCTGATGGTACGTGACGGTGTGGCAGAGGATGGAACACGTTGATCTAGAACTCTATCTATACATATCTTTTTATTTTTTATATAAATAATAGGCCTTGACCGCCAACTCGCCTGATGTTAAGCGATGATGCGGTCTACGGTGGAGCACGCTTGCCTAGAAGAAACCGATTCACTCGTGATTTGAAGACACCCAGAATGTAACTATCGGGGAACACCCATTCAGGCAGCGCATTCCACAGACTAGCAGTCACTATCACACTATCACTATCACTGTCACTATCTATCACTAGCCATGAAGATATCTAGTTTGTTGTTCTCAGGAAACAAGGAAGACGGCAGGTAATTCCATTCTTGGGCAGTACCTACGTATCATAAATGAAGACCCAAATCGTTGAGTTCAAATCTTTGGAATTTTCACTAGGAATCCCTTCCTAGTGGTAGTGTACATGTGCAGTCATTCTACTTTTCCTAAGTAAAAGTCGCCACACTCGCCGAAATGCGAATTAGTTTAAAATATCCCTAGGTCATGCTAAAACATAATGTATAAAAATAATTGTTCATTGTTCAAAATATTGTTCATGACACACGTGTATGGACACCCTAATAAACATTTTCTTTTATTTCAAGCTTTGTGTACCTACCTGTGAAAAGATATGCCGCAGCCACCGAATGATTCACTAGCACAGTTTCTTACACAGCAATTTTTCACCATTTTAAAATAATTATTCAAAAATAATGCATGAAAAAACAAAATATAGTAAGCAAACAATCAAAATCGCCATGTCGTTAATGCTGCCAGTAGCTTCATGGTTCAGTAGAACCATGAAGGTTCCTAGTAATTATACTAGGAACCTACATGGTTACTTAAAAATAAAATTTAAATAGGTACATGATACATTAGATATATTATTTACATTAATATCCGTTAGAAAATGGAAATAAAAATTTATCTTTATTTCATTGGTAGTAATTATATGTTTACACCCCAAAATAGGGCCTGCCTGGTATGTCCGATTGAATAAGTAAAACTACTAAAATATGATTACGGGATAATTACCGTGGTGGTTGTGGAATGAGATTCCACAACATTATATAACTTTAGTGAACAGCTGAGATAGTTTAAAACAGAGTTTTACTAAAATATATGTTTTATGTAATGGCAATCTTTAGAAAGGGATACACTTCCTCCGTGGTAGCTATCTCAGTGAGCTCGTTTTACCTCCATGTTCCTAGCCACATTATTATGAACCTTACATTTAGATGTTAAGGTTTAGTTTTGTATGGGAATATTTTGACAGAACGCGTTCCTTTCCTTGCAACTTCCTTGCCTACTACCCAATCATGGGCTAATGAATGTAGAGACTGAAAACGCCCGCTATATTTAAAAAAATCTCATTGCAGCCCCAAAATTAATATGAAATGCAAACATTATTGTGTTCTGACTGTTACAATAAAAATTAATAACTTACAAGTATCAATTGAGATTATTCCAAGCATTTCATTCTGATTTTAGGGGTTTCAATGCTGATATTTTTAAATTTGCCGCGCTTGTTTAGTCTCTATTTTCATTAGCCAGACTCTAATATTTGTGAATGGGATGGGTTTTTGGCGCCGTGTAAAAAAAACACGTCGACTCATTGTATTATTTTCCTAAATTTGTGTATTTTTGATCGTTAATGTATAATAATAGTGGGTTATTATTCAGTGCTCATGGCCGTGATTGAGTGTGGGTAAGTGATTGATCGAGGTGAAACATGTATATTCATGTTGTTTCCAAAACTCCATAGAAGCTTCTTGTAAAGCCTTTACCACTTTACTGGTAAATGAGTTTGACTAGACCATGACTGCTTGACTCTGACTATGACTTCTTTGACTCTATTTAATACTACGTAAACTTGTATAATATTACGATTGAAGGACTCTGTATCCAAGGTCATGAAACTTATCATAAAAAAAGATGAAAAAAGAAATCAAAATGGCGGAGTGAGGCGTCGGAAAAAATCAAATCGGCTAGCTTGTTCCATGAATTCGTAAGTATTTTTTAGTAGTTTGTACTGTGTAGGTAATGCTTTGTATTGGTAGAGTTATAAACGGCGTGTGTAATATATTGTACCGTGATTCAAGTAATTATAGCAAGTTTGTGGTAATTAGTCGATTCCTCGCACAGAACATGAAGGTAAATCCACGAGACATCAATTTTTTCCTAGCTTGTTGCTCTTTTTTCGTTTACAATAAGCAAAATCACACATATATATAACCTAAAATGTGGCCAAGCATCGCAATAAACACATTTATAGGACCCTAGTCTCATTACAGTGCCATTTCTAGGCTTTGAATGGACATCGTCAAAGTTTCTAGGTAGGTAGGTATGTGCATGGTCATTTTTAATGAGCCAAAATATAATTATGTATGTGCCTGGCGCTCGATTTTTGAACTGCTCGTATGATTTCGCACGAAAATATGCGTTAAAAGATTTTCTATTGATAGACATCAAATTCAAATGGTTCACACCACTCCTTCCGTTAGCGAGTGATAAGTATTATTATTACAAAAATGCGACTCGTTTGGGATTTCGTTCGATATATCCGATATAAGAGCGATTCAAAAACTGAGCCCCTGTTCGTGAATCTCGTATCTATCGTGATCGTATATCTGTATTTGTATTGGCGTTTGACATGACGCATCACATCCCCAATAGTGTAATAAAATTTATTGTTGCACTTAGATGTCTGCATTTGCTCTAAATTTCAATGCCAGAACATCGAGGCACAATACATAAATAAATGTCCAAACGAAAACTCGGTGTATGCTTCGCATTGCGCTGACTTTTTGGTTAGTTGTAAGGCAACCACAATCTGACCACAACTCCATGCAATGCCAGTGCTATGATGACATAGCAGAGAAACGACATTGAACACTATGCAAGTGACATAATGTCTAAATTGGAGTAAATGTGGCATTGCAAACTATATAATTGTTGTGTAGGTATATTATACAATGTCGCTCCAATGACTTTTGACTGACCAAAAAACCAGACAATCTCAAGAATATTTGCGTACTCAACTCTAAACAAGACATTGGCAAGTTGTGGCAATACCGCACGAAGCCACGAAGAAGAAATTGAATTGACTTTTAACTGTTCTTACTTACAGGTATTCTATCTCGATGTGCCAGAATGACACATAATTATGGTGCCAGTTTTGAAAACACTGAGCAACCAACTTTTTGTGTATAGTATCCTTACCTTAAAGAATGTTTTTACATTTTCTTTTCCAGATCGGTACTCACGATGGAGTGTTCCACTGTGATGAGGTCCTTGCATGTTACATGCTCCAGCGGCTTCCTCAGTACAAGGATGCTTCAATCACCCGCACTCGAGACATGGCCAAACTCAATGACTGCGACATAGTAGTGGACGTCGGAGCAGTCTTCGATCATGAGAAGAAACGGTACGACCATCATCAGAGGGAGTTCAATGAGACTCTCAGTTCCCTACGGCCTGAGCTCGGTGAAAAATACAAAATCAAGTAAGTTGTTCTTGTATTTTAGGTGTAATTTTTCCATGCACATAAAATTTTCATTCAAATTACTTAAAATTGCTACCTAGGGTACTAACTGGCATAGCCATTACATGGTTTGTCTGGCTCACATAAAAGAGAAGTAAATAGAACGGAAATAAGAAGGAAAATAAGATACCAGGCATTATGAGTGAACCTTGATTAAACATTCTTATTTAGATCAACGCATTGAACTCCGCATCACAGTTGCTAACTGATTTCGAATGACTGACGTTTCGTTTATTGGTGTGCAACTGGCTACAACAAATTTCTTACTAAAATGCCTTGACAGCCGTTCTAATTTAAACAATAAAAAAAAATCTTTTCTGTGGTCTTGCTGGTCAGTTGGGGACTAGTTCTACTGTAGAGAAGGAATAGGTACAGTGACACGTGTGGTTTGACAGTTCAAGGATGGGATTTTAAAATCATAATCAAAGTAATTTTGTTTTCTTATTCTTATTCGAAATGGGGGCGATGAGTCCTGCACTGACGTCCCGCTAGGGGTGTATTGTGCATTTCCCCCTACCAGCACCTATCCGAGCCAACCCAACTCCTTGAAATACCGGAGTGAGGCTCTGGGGCGCTGGCACAATTGCTCCAATTTTGTTTTATTGAAAGATATGCTTGTGCTTGACCAACATCTCACCTGATGTTAAGCAATGATGCGGTATATAATGGAGCATGCTTGCCTAGAAGAAACTGATTCACTTACAACTTATAGACACTCAGATTGTAAATATCAGGGAACTTAATCATGCCACATAGTATTTGTATAAATTCGTTATTTTTTTTATTATACTTGAATTACTCTAATTATTTTTTTTTTATATTCGGGATATTTTTGCACAAACGATCATCTGACCCCAAACTAAGTAAAGCTTGTGATATGGCTGCCAGAGACTGATATACATACATATATAGTTTTGAATACATACTTGAATAGATATTAACAACCAGATATAGAACAAACGCAAATGTTTGCTCTAGGTGGGAATCGAACCCACGGCATGTTCGGCATGGCACTCAGAAGGCATGTTCACTACCAACTGAACCATGGCTATCTTAATTAGGCCTGATACCTACTATAGTTTTATTTTTTTCTTAGTTGATTGAATCAGGCTCTACTTTGTGGAAGTTAATCTTCGAAACTTTTTCTTAGACACATACTAAAAAGTAAATTAAATTGGCTGAGAAATCTCAGAGATAAAGTTTTATAGTTTCGTTTAAAGTTTTAGGGTAGAGAGTAGATGCTCCGTCACTTTCTCGCAAAGCGTGTGCTTGTATAGCATTTGTATTGCGCGCGCACGGCATGACGTCATCACGTGCTATAGTGCGCTCTCTGTCCAGCATGAAATTAATAAATATACCTTATAATTTTTTTATTTTTATTTTCGTTGATGGGCTATTAATGATCAGGTTTTTTATGAAATATCAAATAAAAATTAGAACACAAGTATCATCATCATCAGCCAGAAGACATCCACTGCTCAACATAGGCCTCTTCCCCATCGGTTATCCATTGGCCTGCCCATTGCCACTTCAACTCGCGAATTTGAACACAAGCATAATTATGATTAAAACTTGATATAACCTTATAGTTATTCCTATTACAGACTAAGTTCAGCTGGCCTGATTTACACATACTACGGCGAAGAAGTTATACAGCAATTAGCTCCTAAAGAAGTGCCGTTAACACCTGCAGACCTCAGAATAATCTACAAAAAAGTCTATGAAAACTTCATTGAAGAAATAGATGCCATTGACAATGGTGTGCCGATGACTACTGAAGAACCGAAATACAAAATTAGCACCCACTTGAGCCGCAGAGTTGGACGCTTAAACCCCGAATGGAATTCTAAACAAGAGGTTAACCTTGATGAGGTAAATTATTTTCATTTACACCAGCTTGCCTAACATACGCACCGCGAAAAAATCTTGTCGTCACTTTTTCTAGCCAGAACGCGATAATGCGCCTACGTTTTCGTATATGCCTGTCACGCTTTGGCACGATAAAAAGAGTCAACAAAATTTTGTCGCGACGCGCATGTTAGCCCGGCAGGGGTTCTCAAACTTATTATGTCTACTGCCCACTTTGAGAATAAATAATTTTTTAGCGCCCTCATTTTTTCACCTACTTAAAAACCACTATATCTTCAAATTAAATTAGTCAATTATTGTGAGCTATATTAGCGGTGATGTTCACAAGTTGTAGTTGAGAGTCGAGAGCTCATGCAGTCGGTGTCTAAGAGGCCTCCTAGCTAAATGAAATTATAAATCACCCCCCTAAGCCTCTACACAACGCCCCCATTTTTATCTGGGTCTCTTACCGCCCCCCTTTAGGCCTGCAGCGTCCACAAGGGGGCGTTATCGCCCACTTTGGGAAAGGCTGATTTACACTAATATAGCTAGCTGTTCATGCCAAACTAAAATCAAAATGCTTTTACCACCTCTTGACTAGTATTGCTCATATCTAACTTAAGAATGGCAAAACACTTTTTTTAATTTATCACTGTTGTTCACTGCATTTATCACAACGACTTAAACTACTTGGCCCCATAAAAAAATACTGTAGGCTTGCTTCATTAGTATGTCTGGTGGTACTTCGACCACATCGTCGCTTACCAACAGGCGAGTTGGTGGTCAAACGCGGACTTATCAGCGTTAAAAAAAAAAAAGTAAACGCCATTGAGTCGAAAACAAACTATTACTATAATGTGGGTCATCCTCATCACAATATTAAAAATACGGAATACCGAAGGTAAACACTAGTAATATATAACAGTACAAAGATAGACTAAGATGGTTTATGATCCAATTCTCGAGTAAGGCAATGGACCACAGTCCTTCATCAATCAGATACATGCCTGGGTACATGCGAGCTTATTTCTTGTTAATTTTGCAAGGTTTAAGTTAAAAAAATCAAAACTTTAAATAACCTCCTCGGTATTGATAATTTTTTTAAATATCGTAAGTTTTAATAATGGTTTTATGAAATTTTAACTTATGAAAGTAGAACTGGGGGGTTAGACAAGACCCACTTTCTGTTAGCATCATCATCATCAGCCAGAAGACGTCCACTGCTGAACATAGGCCTCCCCCTTTAACCTCCACACTGAGCGACAGCCTGCCTTTTGCATCAACTGGATGCCCACGACTCTCACAATGTCGTCGGTCCATCTAGTGGGAGGCCTACCTACGCTGCGTCTTCCGATTCCTGGTCTCCACTCCAGAACCTTTCTTCCCCATCGGTTATCGGTTCTTCGAGTGATGTGGCCTGCCCATTGCCACTTCAACATGCAAATTTATATATTGGTCATATTACTATTATATTACTGGTAGTTTGCGAGTACTTGCACATGCTACCTAGTGGTCAGGATCATCCATCAGCAACTTACCCTCTCAATATGGTCTTCTCAAGTCCAAGAAGCTTGATATGGTGGTCGACCGGTCTCAGCGAGTGCTTTGGCTTGGCCCATGAGGTAATCACCATGTTGGTCAGGATGTTCCTCTTTCTGCAGCCCTGACAACTGATAGCTTAGGCCCTCAGCAGCACCCTAAGTGTAGGTTTTAGTTATTGTAAAATAAAACATCATCATCATCATCGTTCAGAAGACGTCCACTGCTGAACATAGGCCTCCCCCTTTAACCTCCACACTGAACGACATCCTGCCTTTTGCATCCACTGGATGCCAGCGAAATAAAACATACTACTTATCAATACTATAAATAAAAATACATATTCCTTGTCCTCAGATCTTCAAAAAAGCAATGGCACTGGTCAGCGAAGAATTTGTCTACACCGTGAACTACTTCATATCAGTATTTCTACCAGCGATGGACTTTGTGAAGAATGCGGTGGAAAGTCGACAAGAGATACACAAATCGGGGCAAATCATCGAGTTCACAGAAAGATTCCCTTGGAAAGAACATCTCTTTGATTTGGAGACAGAAATGGGTCTAGGACATGAGATCAAATATGTAATTTTCAACGACAAGCCTAAGTCTTGGAGGGTCCAAGCGGTTCCAGTGAATCCTACCAGTTTTGTGACTAGGTATGTAATTATGTACAATGTTTTTACTGGGTGGATAACTATCACAAACATGTTTTTCTCAAACATGCTATGTAGTAGTTTGTTACCACTCAACTCTGAAATGACCTAATTGGTTTGGATAAAATTTGGCATTGAAGTATAATATACAAGCATTGGCAGCAATAACCAAATAAAATAATCACAATAATTGTTTTCGTCTCTGTTTAATTCATGTTCACACTATTTCCTTTCGAAAACGCGTTCGGGAAATTGTGTGAGTTCTCGTCCAAGATACCACAGTACCTAAGACAAGGGTCTTTGACCAGTGTGTGTTGCCAGTGATGACATATGGTACTGAGACGTGGTCCTTAACTGTTGGCCTTTTGGAAAAACAGAGTCACACAGCGGGCAATGGAGAGAGCTATGCTCGGAGTTTCTTTGCGCGATATAATCCAAAACGTGCATATTCGCCAAAGAACCAGAGTCACCAGCATAGCTGTTAAAATTTGCAAGTTGAAGTGGCAATGGGCAGGCCACATCACGTACACCACATTCACATTTGGCGATTCACATACGCCATTGAATTTCTTCTCCGTAAGTTTGTATGCAGATTTCCTCACGATGTTTTCCTTCACCGAAAAGCCAGTGGTATGAAAATCCGTACATAAACTCCATAGAGATCATTCCCTCTCATTAGAGGTGAAACCCCTAATTTGTCTGGGCTATTAGTAACACATTGGCGGCAGAACAATAGACATTGAGGCCTATATGTCATACCACACACTAAACTAAACCAATTTGACAGGACTAAAATTATATGCCTCTCTTTTCATTTTAATACATGAGAGAAGGATGGCAACAAGTTTAGAGCTGTCAAATTTAGTTTAGTTTAGTTATAGAGTTCATCAGAATCTATGCCAATACCACACCAAAATTAATTCTCGTAAGCGTGATCTTTGCTTATTTTGAGATAGTAAGTTGATGTTTTTAATTTTCAGGAAAGCTCTTCACAAATCGTGGTGGGGTGTCCGCGACGAGCTTTTGAGTGAGACTGCAGGAATCGAAGGCTGTATCTTCTGCCATAGCACGGGTTTCATCGGAGGGAACACGACGAGGGAAGGAGCTCTTAAAATGGCCATTGCTAGTTTAGAAGCAGAATAAATAAAGCAATATGAAAAAAAACAGCAGAATAAATAATTTGCAGAAATTATGTTGTGCATAAATTAAGTTCTTATTATGAATAAATCATGATGGAAAGCTTCTACATGAGGAGGGTTTCAGTTTAGAAATATCGTAACAATATTTTGTGTCGATTTTGACTTTTCTGTTTAAAATTTTATGTAAGATAAATGTTCTATAATTTGTTTTCTAAATCTGGTTGTTTTTAAGATACACTGCCTAGTCACTAGGCACGCGGTTTCGATACACTGTACTGGTTAACTAGTTTGTCAATTAAAAAAACGTTTATTGTACAATCATGGGCACTAAAAGAGAAAATCAGTAAGAAAAGCTGACCACCTCCATATGGGATTCATATTCGTAAAGAGAGATAGAGAGCTAAAACACTAAAATAAAAACCAAAGATTTGCACCCTTTTCTTCAGGATTCAATTTAATTCTTTCAAATGATGTGGAAGACGTTGTTTATAGAAAATGAACATAAAAGTAAACATGTTACTGAAATTCAATAACTGAATGAATCGCACATTTTGTAATAAAGGTTAGAATATATTCGTTACTAACAATTGTTTCTGAAACAAATGTAGAACAGTTTTTTCACGTGTTTGTCTTGTTCCGTTATCTAGTGTCGATTGGTTCATCAATTGGACGTTTGGAATTCCACACGTTTTGTGTCTTATTTTGTGTCGTGTCTGCCGCACTTATTTTGACAACTTACAATTATCTCGGATTTTTTTACATCTGTGGATCTCTGAAACCATAAGATGTTCTAAAGGATTAATGAAGAACCATTAAAGCTTACTAGACCCGAAAAATGTGTTCCGAAGAATATAATATATAAAAAGAAATAAGCATTTATCAACTTACAAATCAAATAAAGAAGAATTTGAAGAATGAATAAATAGATCGAATTATTGCAAGAAATCAATCGGCAACTTCCTACTACAAAGTTCTGATTAATTAACAGAAGAGCATTGCCTCGCACCAAAAGAAGTTCTGAATCACAAAGAAATTGCATTTAATTGACTTGCACAAACCAAATGAAGTATGAAAAATGAATGGAATATGAAGCAAATGCCGGTCGCACAAACCAAAGAAGCGTCGTAATATTAGAAGAAAATTCTGTGGGTTTCAAAGTCGCCATTTCGTTTGCTGATCGCCTTGCCGGGCCTCCTCTGGTACGCCAGAGGTCTCACCTGGCAGGGTTCGATCGCATGGTGGCGTGAACACACTTCCTACAGTCCACGTGTGAAGATTTAACAAGCGAAGAACATTTTGCAAGCATAGAAACGTCTTGTTCGTTGTGTCAGTGTCTCTTTCACGTCGTTGTGGTTAGAAGTTTGATTGAAAAGTTAAGGTCTCGCTTGTCGTCTCACAATGTTTCATAATTGGTAAAAGTACAGGTTAGAGCGTCATATTGAACCGTACACATGTTCCTAGGGCAAAAAATGGCGAGTAGGTGTGACAAAGGTATTTCATTACAACCTAACAACATATTTTTTTTAAATCTGATTCAGTTTGTAAGATTCACTGTCCAGAGTATCGAAACCGACTGACTAGTTTTGTATTATAAAAAAAAACGTTTATTGTACAATCATGGGAGTAGAACAGTAAGGAAAGCTGACCTCACCTCCATGTGGGATTCATACTTGGAAAGAGAGAGAGAGTAAGAGAGCGCCAAAACATTAAAATTAAAATAAATATCAAAAATTCGCACCATTTGGATTCAATTCATTCAAATGATGTGGAAAGGCGTTGTTTATAAAGAAAAAAAAAACAAGGAAATAACTTAAAAAGAATACATGTTATTGAAATCAATCACTGAATTAAATCGCACATTTTGAAAGAAAAGTAAAAATATTCGTTACTAACAATTGTTTCTGAAACAAATGTACAATGGTATTTCACATGTTTGTCTTGTTCCGTTATCTAGTGTTGAATGGTGCATCAGTTGGTCGTTTTAAATTCCACACGTTTTGTGTCTATTGTGTCTCGTGTCTGCCGCACTTATTTTGGCAGCTTACAATTATATCGTATTTTTAACATGTATGGATCTCTGAAACCATAACATGTTCTGAAGGATTAATGGAGAATCATTAAAGCTTACATAACCCGAAAAAGAAGTTCTGAGGAATATATAAAAGGAAAAAAGCATTTAATCGACTTACAAACCAAAAATGGATCAAATAGATCGAATTATTGCAAGAAATCAATCAACAACTGATTGGTAGTTCGCACGGCCGATGAGACCCAGTACCCCGTCTATACATCCCCGAAATACGTCGTAACAATTTTATAACTACCATCCGTTACAGTTGTAGATTTATTTACATCTTGCGATTAGAAATAACCTCAATAAATCAATAACCTCAAGGTATCGGTCTCAGGATGTAGTTTTTGATAAACTTGATTATTTTATGGCATTGCTGATGGTTCACGACGTTCTTTAGAGGCAGATGGTCGCGTAGACGGCTCTTTTAAATTGATATTTTCGACAATTCGATGGCAAATTTTGACTTTGTTTTCATTAGATTTATCTATATATCCTGCTACCGCAGAAGATTTCCATCCTCCATGTCTCTTTAAAACATACATGTTTCCTTCAAAATCTGCTAAGAGAGTGGCAGACGTTCTCCGGAAACTGGCCTGTATACAGCTTACCATCAGTTAACTTTAAATAAATACCTAGCGAATTCCTGAGGTATACCCGTTTTTTTTCTTTCAATGTGTAATCTTGTACATTTGCCGTTTTGGTAACGGATAAAGAATCGATTGGTTTTCCTACCAGATGGGCGATGTTTGTGGTATTTTTCATGGATGAAAAACGATCTGTCCGTTTTGGTTTTTGTGTCTTTCAACTTTATCAAAAGTAGTTCATCCGAGTGAGTCTCAACATTATCGATCGTTAGTTTAAGAAGTTCATTGTTACGACAAGCGCCATGAACTTCAAAAATCAACACTACCTCATAAAAGAAACAAAGTAAGTCTCAAAATTAGATATGCTTCTATTAGCAACTAAGTCACTTTAATACCTAGGTACTTAATACGAAATAGTTACGTAAGTAAATACTTTTTGTCAGGAGATAGATTTCATCGGGAGCATCATTTAAAAAAGCTTCGTAATTTTGTCAGGAAAACAGCTTGGATTTCTTCGGCATTATTAGCTTAGTGCTATATATAATATATAAACTAATAATTTTAAGTATGTTTCGATTTTAATGTCGTTATTGGTACTACTGTAGTTTTTAGCATTGAATATCCGAAAAGTTGTAGATAGTTTAGATTTGCCTAAATCTTGAAAATTGGTCAAAAACACATTTTCCGAAAAGGATTTCGCTCTTGCATTTTTCCAAAGGATAAAATTGTCACGTGTATCGTTATCGAGATTTTGTAGGTAAAAGACTTCTATCTCATTTTTAGCGTCCGATATAATGTTCTTTGGAGAATATTATTCTTTCATTCTCACAATTTTTCTAATAAAAGTAAAAGTATAAGTAATATGGTTAAACAATTACGAAGGCGAATGCATTTCGCGCTTTATACAGGGTTCACGGTTAAGTCGACCTATTTCCGTTAAGGGCGTGTAGTTTACATTGTTTCTGACTGATTTGTCTATGAAACACCCCATCCTAAACCTGTTTTCGAGATATTTGAGTTCAATTGTTTTTTTTACAAAAAACACCAGTTTTACGGCTATCGGCATAAATATTTTAAAATTTATTATTATTTCCCTTTATTTCTTAAAATTCTCGGGTCTAGCCCGGACATTTGGTAGGCATTGGTGGGGCCAAAGCTAACACCAAGAGGCCCCGTTGAGTACAAAATTTACAATTATGGGTATAAAATGGAATATAAAACTATTGTACAGTATTGTATTAAAAAAATCTGGGCTATTGTGGTGAATTCTTGATGTATGTTCCTGGGCTATGGTATGAGGTACGGCACCCGCCAATTATGCCTTATTTCGAAGATATTTTGGCGGGTGATGACTTGCCACTCACTAAATGGGCCCTCCATAATGGCTGCCGCATATTGGCACCGGAAAAGCAACATAGGCGTGAGTGGCTAAGGGTGTCGAGAGGTGTGCTGCACTTTCACTAAGAGCTACTCGCGGCGTTATGCCCTTTAACACTTCCACCCTGGAGCTTAGGTTCTTAGCTCTTGCGGTTTCCACCCCCAGACGGCCAGTTAAGGCAAGCCAGGGGTCAGGGTCTGGGATTTTAGACCCATGGAATCGGGGTACGCGGTGTCGCCACTCGCCGACGGCTCGTCATAAAGCCGCCCCTGCGTATTATAAGAGTGGATCGTTAGTTCTACGGTCTGGTACTTTTAATGTACCCATCGGACTCGACAACAGAATGGATCGTTTTCCAGAAATTTTACAGTCGAGTGCATCTCCCACCAGTTTTGGAGCAGCCTTTTGTAAAGCTGACATAAACGGGGTGATACCTGCTATATCTTCGCCAATTGATTCATTAATATCATAATCTGGCGGCATTATTTCATCAGCATTAAGTAGGACATGGTCCTGTGTCCAGATAGCACCAGGAATTGGATTATTAGCGTGGTATCTCTGTCTGATTTCAGCAGGTGTGGCTTGGTCGGCTAATTCTACGACGCTTTCTCTCAAATTTGAGACTAGTGTTGTTTCGGGTCTTGGATTTAAGTTACCCACCCTCAGCGTCTCGTCTCATCGTAGCAACAACTGGTAGATAGGCGATGTCGGAAGTATCTGTTATTACACCGACGGCATCAATGGTCATCTTAATAGATAACGGATATACGTTTAGACGTGAGATATCCTCGAGAAAGTTCGCTCTCACTGGGGCATGCGAATAGATAGCTTCATCATTACGAAGCATTATCCCAGATTTCTTTTTAGCTTCAACAATTTTCGCTTCAAAAGCTGGAAGAAATACTCTATACATAGAGTAAATATTTGGAACGATTAAGTTTGCGCGATATTGGATCGCGGTGTGATATAAAGACGCTGTTGAAATTCCAATATTGCGTGAAGTCACTGGTAGCATCTGCGGTTTTGTGTTTACGTTATTTGTTAAATTTGCCAATTGCTCTTCAGTGACAAAAGCGAAAATTTCTGCTTTAATTGATTCTAAATTTTCAGTCATAGTCTGCATGCCTGTCTTTAGCCTATGTTCTTCCATACGTTTAGTATTGAAGGTTTTCCTAGTCTTGTTGTTGTTTTGGCCTCCCCGGCCTCGACCTCTGCCTTTTCCTCTCCTAGGAGGATAGTCATCTCCCCTTTGAGCGGTTGCTCGGTATTAGGTTTTACACTGTTCATATTGAATGCTCAGGTGGGTCTGATATCAGGATCCCAAAATCCCAAATTATAATTATTATAATTACATGATTATTACATAATTACATTATTATATTATTAATTTTTTACATGTAAACTAAGATGCTTTATAATCTTAATAACCAGTATTGTACATAACATGAATAAATAATTAGTTGTAGACGTTTAAAATTTGTAAAAAGTAATAAAAATTAAGAAAGGTAATTTTTCTTCCTAAAATATTTAAAAAAAAAAATATAGTGCCTGTTGTGCAAATGTATTTAAAAATATCTACGTTTCATCAGCTATCCAACGAAATATAACAGTCTAGTGTTTTAATAAAAAATCGTAGAAAAAAAGATAGTTGGTGCCCACAGGTAGCAAATTCCTGCTAACAGTCCCTTGCCAATTATTAAATAACTAAATTTTCTTTAGCTACAGGGGAGGCAAAAAAGGTAAATAAAACAATAGAAGAGTACAAGATACTAAATTTACTACATTTTCCAGATTCGACAAAAATCTAAAGCTCATGCTCTACATGTCCACCTCGGTTTTGCACACATAATCGCATTCTTCTGCGCAGTCCACTTTTTACAACGACAGTAGTTAGCATCGTTCGAATTTCGTTCGCCGCGTTTATGATTATTTCCCTCAATAGTTCAATGGTCGGAATCGGGTTGGGCTCACTGTACACTAAGCTTTTCATGTGACCCCACACATAAAAATCCATTGGTGTTAGATCTGGACTTCTAGCTGGCCAGGGTATAGGCGCACCACGTCCAATCCATTTGTTGGGATAATTTGTGTCCAACCATTCTCGGACGCTTCTCCTAAAATGTGCTGGGCAGCCATCATGTTGGAACCACATGTCTCTAATAAGACTTAGTGGCAAATCGTCTAGGAGGTTACTTAGTTCTTCTCGCAGGAAATTTTCGTAATCTTCTCCATTTAAATTATTGGGGAGAAAGTAAGGCCCAACTAAATGGTTTCCAATAATGCCCATCCACACATTCAGGCTAAAACTTCTTTGTGACTCCTTAACTCTCTTGTTAGGATTTAGCTCTGCTTTCGGAGCCCAATAATGAGCGTTATGGTAGTTGGTAATCCCATCTTTATCAAATTTCGACTCATCAGTCCACAAAGTCGGGTCTTCAACATCTGCATTTAACATAAATCTGCAGAAATCTAATCTTCTCACGGGATCTCCCTCTTCGATAGCATGTACCGGCGTATAATGATATGGGTACAGTCCCGCTGTGTGAACGGTAAACCACACTTTCCATTGCGAGAGTCCCAGATTACGGGCAACAATATTAGTGGAAGTGGTTGGATCCAATCGAAATTGTTCCACTATCTCATTGTTTTGTCTTTCGTCGTCATCAATCACACGTGGTCTTCCCAAGTCTGTACGACGCACATAGGGGTATTTGAGCAATCAAGGTAGGTACTATGAATGGAAAAGTAACGAAATTTTTGTTAGGTTACCTTTTTACGAATAGGTCGTTAGACAGTATAGGTATGTATTATCGGTATACTATTATCAACATTTAAAATAATTTTATCAAATAAATAAATTCAACTCACTTTTAAGTAGGTAACTTCTTGTGCGTCGGCCATGTTTTGTTGATTCATATTTTAGACCTGTTACTTCCTTTGAGAATCTGTTAAGATTGTCGAAATACACTTTATTTTTACACTAAACTTTTTCTATCTTTTACACAAAAGAAAAATCAAATAAATACAAAAAAAAAAAGATTTCTAAAAGACAAGAAGCTTGGTCACGCTTAGAACACTTGTCACTCATGTATAATTTTGATTGAACATGTACATAATATGTAATAAGAGACTAATAGTGAGGCGAGCATTTTCGAACCAAATACCAATCGCTCTGCTCTGCGTTTTATTACGGCACGTACTCTTGGTGCACCTGAATATTCCCAATTGTCCTGCTTTTCCTGTAGTACGCAACGACATGGGGCGTCTGTGATAACTGTAGAGCTTTTCTGTTGGGAGGAGTTCTTGGTCCTCGGCAAATCGGATGTGTAGTCAGAAGTATTTTTTTTATTAATGTGATACTACTTCTGTGTCTCTCTTCTCGCCATTTCGAATTCATAACTGAAAAAATCCTTTCTGTAAATGCCTAAGTGGCGGGAATAGAGAGCAGGAATGAAATTATTTTAAATAAATTGGGGAACGTATTTTTAATATTTTTTAAAATATGCTGCCGAGTTTGCCCTGTAGTTTTTTCAGTAAACTCACTACAATCTTTAACTTTTGCAAAGATTTCATTTAATGTTGTTGAATCCGACTAAAAATCGTCCATTTCGATACACAATTTTTCTCGTAAATTTAAAATTTCTAATTTTGCCTCACAGTAATTAAAGGAAACCTCTTGATTTAAATTAAAATTTTGAATTTTGCATATCCAATTGCTTTCACCAAAATCAAAACATTTATTAAGATAGTCTAAACACCTATCAGTAAATACCAAAAAAATCTTTTGATTTTCACAACTTTCTGTGGGGGAATTTAGTTGTAAAGATGCAAAATTTTTATGGTTCCATAACCAAAAAAAAAACTTTTTTACGTTGTTCTAGCACCGATTTTAAAGTCGACATAATATAATACATGTCTAAGACTGTGATATTGTTGCCTTCAAGTTGTTTAACAGCTTTATGAAAGTTATGTAAAAAATGGCTTATCAAATGAAAAAAGATTTGAACTTTACTATTCCCATTGATTTCATTCATCATCAAAATATTTTGAATATGTGAAGGACACTCCTCCCTCAAACAAATTTTTTTTTTTTTGTAAGATAAGATAAGTCTAAAATTACCGCCTGTTGTGTGATTGTGTGGAACTTTCAAGTTTCATTTTAATTGCATTGTAAGATTTGTAAGTTTATCAAGACCTACCTATAATTATAAATCAAATACCGACTAGCTAGACGAGACTTTTGAGCCATGGAGACTCCAATAGTAGCTGCAGCAGAGGGCAAAATACATAAGATCCCGAGTCGTGTGGGACGCGGCGTTCCTGACATCGCAAGCACATACTCCCAAGTCTAAGAAATGTTCTTGTCTGCGAGGAAAGACAGTCGTATTCTGCCGTTCATGCGGCTATTATTGCCACGGGAGAATCAGGTTGCAGTGTGAGCAGCATACGCGGGTGACATTCCTTCTGGACATTTCGGAGTGCCCACGCTGCCACTCCTCTGCTTTTCTGGATGAATATTCAGGAAATGCATAAGTTTTAATACTACCTTCAATGTTTCAACCAACATTCTTGTAATATCACATAATTTTCCATTAGGTAGTGTAGACATGACTTGCCTGACAGGATCAGCTGTGTTGAATTTACTGATTGCTACCAGATTTGGTATTGACCAGCACATTAAAAAAAACAATGTACCTACCTATGTAATAAGGTACCTACCTGAATTAATGTGGTGTAATGTTGGTTGATCTTTTCCATGTCCATTTTAATTGTTGTATTTAATTAAGAATTGATAGCTACAGACAGGTGCAATAAGCAAAGACCATAATAACTTTTAAACATTATGTATTTTGGAAATAATGTTAAGGGTTAAAGCTTCTTTTGCTGTTCTCTATACTGTAGGCATCTAGAAACTGAAGTTATGTTTAATTACCATAAATATTTCGGCATTAAATTTTAGATTTAATGCAGTATAAGTATACCGGTTTTGTTATGTTTAAGAGATTAATGGCAGCTCAGGGTGTCGAGTTTGTTTCCTTACCTTATATTTGTGATAATATTATAACCATCACAAGTATTTTCATGAGGAACAGAAGTAGAAGAAAAGTCCAATGAACCAAAAAATCAATCTAATGTAGAAGTTTTTTGCAAAGTTCAGCTTTAAATTTGTGTTGCTTTATTTCACCATTTGCAATTAAGTATAAGCACTAGCACTAACACGGCATAAGAAAACTATACAGTATAATAATTTTATTTACATAATACAGCATCGGTATTAAAGTAGAGCTTGTTATTAATACTGCTACGATAATTAGCAAACTTTTCTGATCTCGTCCGTGATACGTTACTTTATGTTATCAGATAAATACAGCCTTTATTGGTATTAATTTGTTACCCGTATGTTTAGATCTTGATACCCAAGAGATTTTACCAGTCGAGTTTCCTCGTTGAAATTTAATCACCCCTAGGTCATGCCATATTGCGATTTAGACCCTCCATAGGTATTGTTTTTTTGTATGGTGACTGATCCATAGATGTCATTATCACTGGAATTTATCTGAGTGAAATAATTATTTTCTTGTAGTGTGTTTGATCCGTAGAAGGCGTCACCTTTCGAATTGGCCCCGTTATAGAGATTGTTTTCTTGTTTGGTGATAGGTCCGAAGGCCCTCGTTTGCGGATTGACAGCGACGGATTCTCACGTTTTTCAACTCTCACTTCGATCGTTTCTGCATCTTTAAAGCACGGCGGGCGACCTGTTTTTTTAATAGTTGACCCGGTACTCTGGAACATTTTAATTCACTTTCTTATTACGTCGTCGCTTGGCGCTGTACTTGTGCTATATTCTGTGCGATATAAACGCTGAACAGTCATAATGGAATCGTTATTACGATAATACGTTCGCACGCAAAAAGCGCGGTGCGTCCCAGGATACGGTTCCATGGCAATTTTAGTGTGACCAGATTATATTTCATAAAAATACCGAAGCCCCTTATTTAAAATACTGAAATATACCAACTTGCACAGGGAAAATATACCAATAAAAATACTGATTTTCAAAACAGGTTTTATTCATTCACTTATCACGTCAGGGTCACCAGTTTGGGAGATGCGTGTGAGAAAATGATAGATGGCTGAATCTTAAGAGCGTATTTATTGGCCGGATAAATTGTGCCGCGAGACATGGGCTTCGCGCCGTAGCTGAATAGCGACTGGTCGTGCCGCGGCACTATCCGGCAACGATGGCTCGCGCGCGCGCGCGTCTAAAGCTGGGTATCGACTTCGCGCTCCTGGCGCGCGCGCCATGAATGACCGCGCCGAGAGTGCGTTCTGCGGAGCGCGTTCCAAAGATTTGAAGTATATCAACTAAGCGCGCCTGGCGCGCGTGGCAACTGTTCCAGTGTTTGACCGTTCATCATGGAAGCTAGTCGTGTACGAGCAGCAGCAGCTTTTGTAATTATACACAGCATTATAAAAAAGAAAAAAGAGAAACGAAAAGTGCGTTGGTGGATAAAAGAGATGTACCGAAAAAGAATGCAGTATGGAGTGACACTTATAAGAGATATGTAGTTCGAAGTGATAGAAGACACAATAAAAAACTTCACAAGAATGTCTACAGAAGATTTTTATTACTTGCATAACTTAATAGAGCCAAAGGTGAAAAAAATTTACACCCAGTTTCGCGAAGCTATCACAGTGACTGAAAGGCTGGCTATAACTTTGAGATTTCTTGCCACTGGAGACTCGTATACAAGCTTGCAATACCTGTTTAGAGTTTCAAAGCAGTCTATATCTAGGATAGTCCCAGAAGTTTGTGATGCTATCAGTGAGGTTTTAAAAGATTAGGTAAAAGTAAGTGAAAAACACAGTATTAATTAGTATTATATTTATTTAACTTTTTTAAATTAAATTACTTCTCGTTAGCTTGAGTTGACGTACTGGCCAAAGAATCAGTATTTGAACTTGAGAGATTTTGAGGCTCTTGTGTTGTATACCCATAAAGTGGACTGTATTTGCCTAAATCGGCTTCAAAAATTATATTGTTTATTGCCTGTTTGACATATATTAAAGTATGGCTGTCATATTTTCTTAATTCATTTCCTATGTGCTGGCCATAACTGAAATATGGATCAGTAGCTTGCGACGGTTCGGTTAAAATTTTGAACGCTTCTGTCAACATTTTATCGTCCTCTTCTTCTTGTTTCCTTTTTTTTGAGGTCTTCTTGGCAGTTCTTTCCGGTGCTTTTTGAATAATATCATTAAATTGTTCTTGTGTATTACACTCTTCTGAAGTTTTTTGGGAAGACTCGCCTTTATTTTGTGGTGTAGATTCCTGAAATATGAACGTGCATTTAATTAACTTTGTATTTTATAATTATTTGTAATTTTACAGATCCCCACATCCGAGACAGACTGGTTGGAAATTGCTGAAGAATTTCAAGAAAAATGGGATTTTCCTCATGCTATAGGTGCCATGGATGGAAAACACGTAATGATACAGGCACCTGGTAACAGCGGCACGGAATATTATAACTACAAACACTTTTTTAGTATCGTACTCTTCGCTCTCGTAGACGCGGACTACTGTTTTAGATACGTTGACATTGGTTCCCAGGGGAGACTTTCGGACGGGGGGATTTTTAAACGTACTACATTATACAAAAGACTCGAAGAGAAGTCCATGAAAATTCCTCGCCATCGATACTTCAAATACCATACACCCTCAGAGTTCCATACGTTATTCTGGCAGACAAAGCATTTGCACTAAACGAATACACAATGAAACCGTTCCAAGGGGAGCCAGAGAGGGGATCTCCAGAAAGAATATTTAACTATCGTCTGTCAAGAGGACGTAGAGTAGTGGAAAATGCTTTTGGAATAGCAAGCTCGGTTTTCAGGGTTTTAAGGAAACCTATGTTACTATCACCCAGTAAAGCTACAAAAGTAGTTTTGGCTGTTATACATTTGCACAATTTTTTGCGAAAGAGGTCCAGCCAGAAATACACACCACATGGATCTTTAGATACGGAAACAGTAACTGGAATCACACCAGGTAGTTGGAGAAATAACGGTGATCATTCATCATTACTCCCCCTCACTAATGTACCACGTAGAACTGGGAATGACGCAAAGGAAATACGTTTACATCTCGCTCAACATTTTGCCACTAACGGAACAATACCCTGGCAAAATAGATATTGAAATTAGTAACATTATTCACCTGCGTAGCGACTGTTGCATTATCTTTATTCCTATCGTCTTGCATAGTATCTGTTGTATCATTTGGTGAACACTTGTCTTGCATGAAATTTAAATCATCAAAACCAAACCATTTTGATACGTAAATACTGTCCCGACCTGTGAACAATCAACCAATAACATATTTAAAATGTATATGTGAATTTTTATTTATGTCTTCTAGCCTACCTACAAATATTTCAAAACCAAAATCAGCTAAATCGGTCCAGCCGTTCTCGAGTTTTAGTGCGACTAATTCTTATTTATTATATAGATAGTTTAGTTAATTTCTCCGTAAACTTATCATGCAAATACATGTTATTTTTTATATAAAACTAAAAATAATAAAAAATCTGTATCATAATTACCAGAGCCAGTGATTTGGCTTTTAGATATTCTCCATTTTTCTCTTCTGTACCATGATAGGAGCACAGTCATTTTTTTCTTTAACTCCGGCACAGGGACTCCTATTTCACTACTGATTTCTCTCCAAGCATCTTCTCTAAGCGATTTATTATGATACGAAGAACTTTTGCTGTTCCACAAAAGTTCTTTCGTACCATATAGCTGAATTAACTTACGGCAACTTTGGTTATCCATAATTATTATTCGGAGCGCAACAAACACAAAACGACGACCCGTCTCAAATGGCGCGCGCGCCACGACTGATGCGTGGTAAAAAACCGACACCCGACGGAACGGACCGCTCCGCGTTCGGGCGATCCAACGAACACCTTGGCGCGCGTTCCAAACTGGTATCCATTTCGCGCGGCTGGAGCGCGCGCCAATGTTCGATCTCTCGGAGCGCGAAGTCGATACGCACCTTAACGGTAAATCGAGATAGTAGGAATGCGCGCGCGGCGATGCTCGTGTGTCATATAATATATTATTTTGTTTGGTGTGATGAATGCATGATATGTAATGTATGTGAGTTATGTGTGTTTAAATGTAATTCTATACTTAACAAGATACGAAATAAAATATAATAAATGATTTGAATAGTGTAAATAGATAGATAGAATAAATTAATAAAATATATAATAGGTTACCTACAATTATTATCTTCATCATCACAATAAATGTTAGAATTGGCTGTACTTCGCATGGGAAAGTTTTTATTTGGTTCCTTAACCCTAGATCACTAACCTAATTTCGTGTAACATTACTAACCATTCGTAAATTTTACGACGGATTAAATTGGAATAGAGAGCAGAAATGAAATTATTTTAAATAAATTGGAGAACGTATTTTTAATATTTTTTTAAATATGCTGCCACTTTTGCCCTGTAGTTTTTTCAGTTAACTCACTACAATCTTTAACTTTTGCAAAGATTTCATTTAATGTTATTGAATCCGACAAAAAATCGTCCATTTCGATACACAATTTTTCTCGTAAAATTAAAATTTCTAATTTTGCCTCACAGTAATTAAAGGAAACCTCTTGATTTAAATTAAAATTTTGAATTTTGCATATCCAATTGCTTTCACCAAAATCAAAACATTTATTAAGATAGTCTAAACATCTATCAGTAAATACCAAAAAATTCTTTTGATTTTCACAACTTTCTGTGGGGGAATTTAGTTGTAAAGATGCAACATTTTTATGGTTCCATAACCAAAAAAAAAACTTTTTAACGTTGTTCTAGCACCGATTTTAAAGTCGACATAATATAATACATGTCTAAGACTGTGATATTGTTGCCTTCAAGTTGTTTAACAGCTTTATGAAAGTTATGTAAAAAATGGCTTATCAAATGCAAAAAGATTTGAACTTTACTATTCCCATTGATTTCATTCATCATCAAAATATTTTGAATATGTGAAGGACACTCCTCCCTCAAACAATTTTTTTTTTTTGTAAGATAAGATTAGTTTAACATTACCGCCTGTTGTGTGATTGTGTGGAACTTTCAAGTTTCATTTTAATTGCATTGTAAGATTTGTAAGTTTATCAAGACCTACCTATAATTATAAATCAAATACCGACTAGCTAGACGAGACTTTTGAGCCATGGAGACTCCAATAGTAGCTGCAGCAGCGGGCAAAATACATAAGATCCCGAGTCGTGTAGGACGCGGCGTTCCTGACATCGCAAGCACATACTCCCAAGTCTAAGAAATGTTCTTGTCTGCGAGGAAAGACAGTCGTATTCTGCCGTTCATGCGGCTATTATTGCCACGGGAGAATCAGGTTGCAGTGTGAGCAGCATACGCGGGTGACATTCCTTCTGGACATTTCGGAGTGCCCACGCTGCCACTCCTCTGCTTTTCTGGATGAATATTCAGGAAATGCATAAGTTTTAATACTACTTTCAATGTTTCAACGAACATTCTTGTAATATCACATAATTTTCCATTAAGTAGTGTAGACATGACGTGCCTGACAGGATCAGCTGTGTTGATTTATTTTTGTATTATTATAGGATAAACATATTTTATTTATTTTTGAGTAAATATTGTGGTTTTTTTAATCCACCAATCTGCACTGGGCCAGCGTGGTGGATATGGCTCAATCACCCTTTCGCGCGTAGGCTAAAAGTCCAGCAGTGTACTGTTAAAAGGCTGATTATGATGATGATGATGATTGTGTGTTTTATTGACCTAAATCTATACATTTTATCATATTGAATTTTCTTGTTAAAAAGACATCATTTATATCTGTCCATTGTCATCCTTTTCGTGACGCATTTGTTTACACCTTTTGCTTTCGCTGTTAATTTGTTTTCTGTTTGTATTACATACATTTTTGATCTTAGACCTATAAATTCTTTCACAATTTTTCCATTATTTTCATCTTTAAAAAAACCTAATCTTTTTTTATTTAGCTGTGGATAGTTAAACATGTTATTAGAAGTATAGTCGGAAGTGTCAAATCGTTAAGATAGATCGGGTTTGATGTCTTCATAAAAGTCATTTGTGAAAATATGATAAATCAAGCTGTCTGTATCGGTATACAATAATTTGCATTGTGATCAAATTTAGTAAGCATGTAGTCCTAATGAAACTCATACATTAAAGTTTTTGATATATCCAGAGTGGAGAAACCTAAGTAAATTGGTTTATCATAACACACTTTTGTTTTTTGTAATTGTACTGCTACTAAGTTTTCCGAGAAAACGGAAAGGTTAATAAATTCAAGTTTCGCAATTAAATCTTGCACACCTAAACCTTTACCGCGATGTTCCCAGTGTGTTAGTAATTTAACGTTCCCTCTTTTCTCAACGTTTCCCATTATTTAAAAAAAAACAGTATTATTCATCAATTTGAAAAAAATCTTTTTCGAAATGAAATTTCTTTCATTCTTAATTCAGTGTTCAAATCAATGTACTTATTTAACCATAAACTTTGTCGAAATTTTAGAATTCTGTTAATTTTTGTTAGTTTCAAACCCATTTTTAGACATTCCTTAAGGTTCCTATAATAAATGAATTCATAATTCATTTATTCCTTGCGAGAGTAGGTCGAACAATTTACATTGTGATCTTATAATTAAATTAAGTACACTACCTCAGCTATATAAACATGCAAGTAGGTATAGATACCTTAAGATTACAATACATATTATTTAATTACATTAACAATTTTATTACTATTACTATTAAATTATAGGATGAAAATAAATGTCACAATCACAATTCCTTACATCAATAGTAACTGTCAGTTATTTATTTATTTTAATTCATAATTCATAATTCATTTATTCCTTGCGAGAGTAGGTCGATTTTCTCTATCTAATTAAGATCTTTATCCTTCAAGTATTCGTCAATGGTATAATAGGTCTTTTCTAATAATAATTTACTTAGAGCTATTTTAAAAAGGTTAATGTCATCCTCAGCCGTTATATTTCTTGGAATTTTGTTATAAATTATTGGGAGCATTCCAAAGATACTTGTGCTCAGAAGATGTGTGTTACATTTTATATTAGATAGTTTTCCTGAGTGTATTTTCTGAAGACGTGCTGCATGAAACTCTTTAGGCTTAAATAGATAGTAGTGAGTTTTAGCAAATACCGCTACCTCGTATATATACATGGATGGCATAGTTAGTATTTTCAGTTGTTGAAAATGTTCTTTACATGAGTCTAATTGTTTTAATCCTAAGATTGCTCGTACGCACCTTTTCTGGGCTATAAAAGCTTTTCCCTTATTGGTTGAATTGCCCCAAAACATGATACCATAGCGTAAAATTGAAGCAGCATGTGCATGATAAACCGTCAGTAAAGTTTGCCTGTCAACAACCCTTTTCAGTTTTGAAAGAGCGTATGATGTCCTATAGAGCCTTTTACATACGTCGTCAATGTGAATTTTCCATTTTAATTTATTGTCAATAGTGATACCTAAGAACCTAGTGGAGTCGACTTCCTTAATAGTATTATTCAAGTACTTGATGTCTAGTTTATCAAATTCAGTATGTTGTTGTTTAAAATTCATTACAATTGTCTTATCCATATTAATTTTTAAATTATTTATATTCATCCATTCAATTAAAGATGTCAACGTTAAATTAATGTCATTATTACTGCTTTTGTCACCTATAAATAGTACTGTACTGTCGTCAGCAAATAGAGTCATAGGGTTGGATGTTACCATAGGAAGGTCATTTATGTAGCTCAAAAACTGTAATGGTCCTACTACGCTTCCTTGGGGTACTCCGTAAAGAACAGCTCGCTCATTTGATTCAGAATGTTCAACTGTTTTTGTTTTTGGGCAGAACCTGTCAATGCGTGTGATCTGTCTTCTGTTAGTTAGATATGATTTCATTAATTCATAGGAATTACCTCTGACTCCGTAACAATACAGTTTCTTTAATAATATATTATGGTCCACGTGATCGAAAGCTTTAGTCATATCTAAGTATAGGGCCACAACTTTTTCTCTTCTATCCATACTTGACATTACCTTGTTGAGAAAATTGTAAATTGCCAAATTTATACCCTGGTTTTTTCTAAAGCCAAATTGGTTATTTGTAAAAATATCATTATTTTCAAAGTAACTATACAATTTGTTATACATAACTTTTTCAATAACTTTTGAGAGTACAGGTATGAGTGCCACCGGGCGATAGTTTCCTACATCATTTTTTGAGCCTTTCTTGTAGAGTGGTTTTATTACTGACACCTTTAAGTTTTCTGGGAAAACTCCCTTTTCTAGACATATATTTATAATATAACATAGCACTGGAGCAACAGATTGCGCGACTAATTTTAATATTTTTGTTGATATTCCATCGTATCCTACGCTGTTAGTATTTTTCAACGATTTAATTATGTAATAAATGTCTTGAGGTGTCACTGGAGTTAGGAATAAAGAATTAGATTTCTTGTGTTCCAAATGAATGGTCTTGTCGCTAATTTGTGAGTCAGGTTGTACTAAATCTATATAAAAATCATTAAATGCATTTGCTATGTCTAATGGATTGGTTAAAATATGTCCATTCTTATTTATACAGGCAATACCTTCTTTGGGAACATTGTTTTTTTGTTTATTTATAATCGCCCATGTAGCTTTCGACTTGTTATTTGAATTTCTAATATAATAGTTGTTTTGTGACTTTTGAGTGAGTTTTATTACTTTTCTATACCTCTTAGAGAAAGATTTGAACGCTTCTTTATTTACGGTACTAGGATTTCTTCTATATCTCCACAGTAAATCTCGCTTTCTTTTACTACATGTTTTTACACCTTTCGAGATCCATTTTGGTTTTACCTGAGTCATAACTTTAATTTTGGTAATGGGAAAGCATAAATTATAAAATAGAAGAAATGTTTCGTGGAATTTTGCAAAAGATAAATTGGCGTCATCAGTTTCATATACATCCTGAAAAAGAAGACTACATATAGCATTTTCGAATTTCCTTTGGTTTTCAATACTGTAGTCGCGTGTCTTTCTATACCAATACTTAAGCTTACAGGAATTATATAATTTACTTTATTATTTAAATTAGGGATAAGTTTTTTCTTTTTTGATTCACCTGCAATTATATTTTCTGGCCACAATGGGAAGTCTGAATGCAAATTGTGAAGCTCCTCAAGATACTCTAAATCAACTTCTAAAATGAAGCCATATTCGGAGGTATCAGCAACTTCATAATTTGTATCCAAACTGACCCACTCAAAATCTCCTCCAGGCAGGTATTGTGACATGGCCCAACCATAAAGATTGTTAGCATCAAAATAAGTCAAGTACGATTCTCGTACATTCTCATCAAAACCTATATATTTATTATTTGCCTGTGCATATCGATTACTACATTGAGATACGCCACCTCTGATGCCTGCCTTGATGAATGCAATTTGATCAATATCTGTCAGTAATTCAAAATTAACTTTTTTTTTTTTTTTTAACATCAAATCCCAGCTCAGCCCTGGGGCTGTATAATAGTGGGAAGGATCTAAGCCATAGGTTTTTAGACAAAGTTCTCGGAAGTTTTCTAAAACATCAGCTAGCAACAAAACATCAGTTTTTAAGTATAAGTTAGAATAATCCAACATGCTTTGCAACCAAAATGTTGCCAAACATCTTGTGCACGTTTGTAATCATCGTCTGAAATGTTAGTATCAGTAAGCGAACTATGGAATTGTTCTTGATTAGGCAATGTGGCTAATTCGAGAGAGTCATATGATGTCATAAGCTCATAAGGATAAACACCCTTCTTACGAAGTCAATCAAAGTCTTCTTTTTCAGGGAAGGGTTTTTTCAGTTCGTGAAATTCATCATCCTTTAGATTTTTAGCCAATTGGTCGAGACTACAAGATAAAAACTTGAAAGAATCTACAAATCTTAAACTTATTTTTTGGTTGTTTACCATCAAATGTTTTGAAAACGAAATGTACTTTTCTTTATTTTGGGGAATCAAATCAATATCTAACTCATGTGAAACACCTCTGAAATCACCAGTTTGCTAATCAAAGTCTAAAACATTTTCTCCATTTAAATCCGTCCCACAAATGTGACAAGCTGTCGAATTCGCTACTTTGTCGCTATCTGAGTTTGAAAGTGGTTTAGGTTTTTTTTTAGTTTTTGATATTTTTCACAAGACATGGGTAGAACATAAATTACCAAAATCAACTAATTTAGCTAGAAATTCGGCGAAAATTATACCTGAATCGATAGAGGGAGTGAGGCTCCATCTTTAAGATGTATAATTACCACTCATACATACAATTTAGAGGGGAAATGACGAAAGACAGTTTGCTAAAAAAACATGTTTCTCAACATACCTTTCGGGCGTTAATTAGTAGTAGGGATTAATATTGCACGTGATGCGTCGCCGCATCCCAGCTTCTGGAGATTTATGGTGGTCCGAAGCGTCCTGTTTCGGCGATCACCGCCACGTACACGGGCAAAATCTCGCAAAACTCCATCTCGTCGATCGTCCACGTATTTTGGAATGACATTCAATGACAATGACAGCGGAGCTTTACAAAAGCGTTCCATTTTACACTTTTTTTTCCTTCAAACTAAAAACGTTCCGGTTCGGATATTAAAAAATATATATTACGTTTAATAAATTAAAATAAACGCAATTTAACGAAATATGATGCTACAGTAGGTTTCATACTTGGACAAACTATCATCAAATGAACATTTGATATAGTATCCGAAACTATAAGCCTCATGCTTCTGAACGTTATTAGTGTATGGTTTTGATGTGTCACTATCACATGATTGTATGGGTTTAAGCAATGATTCAAAATCAGCATGTATGACAAAAGGAATCTTCATTGTTTTTTCAAACTTACCAAATTGTAGCTTATCATTTGATACAGGTTGATCAAACCAATTTTTAGATGTTTTTTTCACTATTTGGTAATTTGGTCATGACATACATGCAACTATGTTGTTGATGATTTGTCAAACGATCTTTGCAAGTAAAAGGAAGTAAACATCCATCGCAGATATATACTGCACCGTTTCTATTTGTAATTTGTCTACTTACTAATCGCGATAATTTTTTTATGAAACTTTAGTGATCGTCGGCTCCGTTTTGTATGTATAATAGATCTACGTGTATTTTTACGACTTTTTGTGTGATGGAGCGGACCTACGATACGATTTTTCTTTGTTTTATTGTCAAATTCTAAGCCAAAAACATTAATACTTATATCGTTTTGTTTTTCAATTTTTTTACATCCTTTAGTTTTGTTGGGAATGACACACCATCAAATTTTAGTTTGTTTGAATGCACACTGTAAGATGATGGTCGGTCCGCGTTTTTGTTGACGGGGTACAAAGCTGAGAGCAATGCCCATTTCAAACATAAATTATCTGATTTTTTTACGTTTATAACGGCTTTTTGGTCTTTAATATCTTTTAGTATATATGAAGTACCCCGTAATGGGTTAAATTTATTTATGTTCAGTTCTATGGAATCAATTTTTGTTAAGCTCCAACCGCTATCCTTCTTTTCAAAAGAACTTATTTTGTCTGTGAGTATACTGCGTAAAGTTGACATAAAAAGATTTAAGTCATCTGCTTTCGTCAATATAAAGTTACTTGTTTGAAAATCAAAAGAATTAGAAATTTTTTCTGTTTGCTGAATGAAATCTGCGTGTAGAACAAAATTTACTTTAATGGATACATGTTGATTCAATGCTTCTTTAATTAAAAAAAAGTCGTCCTTTATCGAATCTAAAAATTATTCTGGTGTTTCAAAAATTGATTTAGCTTCCTGTTTAGTTTTCACTTTATAAGAAATAATGCGGTTGATGAAAGCAGATTCTACTATTGGCACATTTTTTAAAGAACTGTGAGACTTTAACACATTATTTTTACGAATATTGCTCTTAATATATTTTCTTTTCTTTATTTGGTTTGCAAAATATCTTTTGCTGACTAATGTATTACATTGTACCTTATCATTTGAAGTCGACGCTTCTTTATTACAGGGTCTGTTTGCAACGGTGTTATCATTGTTGTCATCATCAGCACTCCGTTGTGATGAAGATGATAATCGTTGACTGTAACAAAAACAAAAATAATGTTAATGAAACAGAAAATAACACATCAAAAAATGATAGTTTCTGACTATGAAAATTAAAAATTTAATTCAAACAATAATTAAGTAAAAACAATAGTATAAATAATAAAATAAAATATATGTTGGTTACTTACATTTCACTGTTTTCAACTGCAGCCCATATTTCATAGAGTTCCTTGTCGTACTTTACATCAAATATCTCAAATTCTTCCACTTTTGTACATAGTTCTAACATATCGATCTCTCCACAAATTTCCACGAGTTCACATTTGTCAATATTTTTACTGTGTTCGAACTCCTCGTGGATTACACCAAGCTCTGGGTTTGTAAAAAAGGCACTGACACAAACACGTTTCATTTTGAATGAGAGCCAACATGAAGATAGCTCGAGGGAATATCATAAATGACGATTACTTCTTATTTTCAGAGACTACTCATACACTTAAGTCAGGTATGCGTCTATTGTTTTCTTGTAAAAAAAATATCTACTAATCTGCTAATCCATCCTAAAATAAAAGTATCTGTCATTGAAATTTCTTTAGTAATATTATAAATTGTATGCTTCATACTATCATAATTTTGTTTTGACTCGTTTAAATAATATTTGACTCGTGTTTATGCATGTTTCCAATGTTGCGAGCTGCGTATTTTGCGATCTTTTTTAGATCATAAAGTTAAATTTGTAGTGTGTCGAATCCGATGCTTCATCTGCATTTTGTTGTCATGTAAGCTACTCCCGTTAGGTTGAGTCCTGGATACCGATGAACACTGAGACTGCTTTTTAACTTTGTTTCTAGTGCAATTAAATAATTCATCTGAAGATCATCCTTGGGAAGAACACGCTTGTTTTTTTCAAGATTGTTCATACGTGTTGGAGGATAGTCGCTCAATTGCTTCAAAACTCATGTGCACCTCCATGATGGAGTAGAGGTCATGTTTCTCTCGGACCAATTGCGCGACTAACCGCACTTCCTCTAGGTCGAGGGAGTTGGTGATAGACTTTAGAAGGGCGAAGTCAGCTTTCCGACTGGACTGGAAGCCGGAGTGGCCTAGAGAGGGACGGGAGCGCGAGCATGGGTAGGGGCCGAAGTGGCAGTAGGGGGCTGGCTGGTCAACGCCGATGTTCTGTAGTCCGCTGACGCATTCTACCATAACGTCGTGCATTTTCTTAATGCCGACCGAGTTTGCCCTAGTTACCGGCAAATTCATCATCGTATTCATGAAAGACGTAAATATCAGGCGATGGTTATCATACCGCTGCTCTAAAATAGACCAACATGTTTTGTAGTGATCGGTGTTTATGGTAAGATGTACAATTCGTTCAGCCTCTCCTCTGAGCTTCGTTTTTTGATGCTTCATTTTCTGCGCATCAGACATTGCGGGATTCTTGTGAATGAGCTCTAAAAATAGGTCTCTAAAAGAAATCCACTTGCTAGGATCACCATCGAATTCAGCAATTTCTATTCTAGGTGTAGAATCTTGGTATTGCTTACTGGCCCAAATTTTTCCATTAATTTCCCGCTTCAAATTATCATATCGAATTTCAACTCTGTTGTAAGCTTCGTTGTACTCGATATTTGCACCCTTCAGCCGCACTTCAATCTGCAAGTGCAACTTGTCGATGTTTTCCCACTTTGACTTGAGGATGCTCAGATAATCTTCTAGTTCCTATTTCTCATCGACCTTGGCCAGATTAATCTTCACCATGACGTGCTCGATAACACTGATATTACCCTCCTGCTGCTCCAGTAGCTCCTTCACCTTTTCGCTGAATGCCCCCGGTAATGCCGGCGCTGGCACCGCAGGCCGACCCTGAGGCCTTGGCGTAGACGATGCACTTGCCGCATAAGGGGAAGACTGTGAAGAAAACGTTGATAAAAGCTGCAGCATGTTTTTTCGGGTATCTTAGTACATCAACTTAGTTTTCTCATAGACGCCTTCCACGAAGTAGTTGATAGCCTTATCTTCAAGCTTTCAAGTTTCTTCAAGTTTCAAGCTCAATATTCCGTTGTTTGAAATCCTCCCATTGTGACTCCAAGGAAAGTAACCATTTTGCTACGTAATCTGTAGTTTTCCTTGATGCGGAGTCCTTGTTATAGTTTGTGCAGATCATTAAGTCGCTCATATCGACGATGTTACCGTACGACGCTGGCGATGAGTGAAGCTAACGACGATGTTCAGCCTAATAGGACTGTTGTTGCGAGCTAGTCTGGCTCTGTTTGTTAAATGTTAGTGGTGCAGTTACACCAAGTTGCGAGCCCAAGGCTAGTTTACCCAAAACCCGTGATGTCAATGTCTTGGCGCCCGTTTAGCACCGATGTATGCTGTCCGTCGCGCTGTTGCTGGCGACGATTTCAGCTCGTTGATGTTAGCCGGAGTTGCAGTAAACTTCGACGAATGTTCCCCGCAGCTCTATTGCCGCCGGTGTTGTTGTAAGTACTTATGCGATTGCGCTCTTTGCACGGTGATTTCGACTGTCTTAACTTAATTGGTGAGTGCCGCTTGTGGCAGGCCAACTAAGCCGATTCGCTACCGTACAAAGTAATACAAAACAAACAAGTTAACTTACAGGCTCGAAGGACCAAATGTACAGTCTGCCGTAGTGTGGCTGAGGCTGTACAGCGTTGTTGTGGAGTAGTGGGTGCTGGATAGAAACTCTGCTTGATAGTTGTTGATATATAATTTCCTCCAGCGATGCTAGACGTGTGGTGTCTAAATTACTACTCAATATTATTAGTAAAAAAAAAAAAAAGTTAATTCTATTAATTATGTTAACTTTTACTTCCGCGGTAGAAACACGTGTGTCCCAGATTCGGCCGCTAGGCCAAGGTACAAAGTCTGTGCGGTCGAGACCGTACATAGATAGTAACAAGTCTTTGGCGGTCGCGTAATTATCGTCCGTAACGTTTAAATGTTGAATTAGGCCTAGCTTCGCATTCTAGTACTGACAACAAATAAGCCAGCTTTTGGGCTGGATGCAAATCAGATCGATCAACGACCAGACTGGTGAATAGGTTGCAAAACCCCATCCACAATGCTAGCTTGCCATCAAAAAAATCAAAATCGGGGCAGGTCAATTGTCGGTAGTCGAGCAATTACAGTACTCACCGGAGCATCTGTAAGCCTCTTGAGGTCCTGATCTACGACGCCCGCCGATTTCCCGCGCTCGCTGAGTAAGTTCGTGCCGTGATGCTGTACGCTTGATCGTAATCCGCGGGAACCCTCGCGACGATGTCCGGTGAAACCTCTGTGGACGTCGCCGTAGAACATCTTGCTCCACGCGCGGTCTAATTCTGCTAAGCGTTGAGGAAATCAGTGAAACGTTCCAATAGAATAGAGCATCAGCTCTATCTTGCCTGTTTACTAGTTACTAGAGTTCGATTTCCTACATAAAATCTATTCCTGCTTTGCAACCAGAGTAAAGGTAGAAGATTTAAGGTTAAGTCATAAAAAGGACAACAATAAGTAAAATGATGCTGCGGGTAACTGAAAGTCGCAGAGTACTGGGACGCGGTGTTGGTGGGTGTGATGGGAAGATCTGCTGAGCTGTTGGAGCAGAGGCTCAACCGGGCTGCTCAGGAATGGCGAGGACGCGACACGGAGGTGAAGCGCCGTCGGCGGCAGATGGTAAGCAGTGCTCGCAGAACCGAAGGTCACAAAAAAACCCCGTAGAGATGGGGTTTAGAAAGTTGGGCCGCGTAGCTACGTTAACACGCGCTCCAAGAAGTAGGCACGCAACGCCGGGAATTCTCCGAGAACGACGACGCGTGCGATAAGATTTATGATTCCTTTCTGATTTCCTGACGAAAATGCCGCGGCTACGCTCAGGGGACAGTGCGTGATGCAGGAGTACAATTTTCGATTATTTGTAAAGGGCAAGTGCCTTTATGATATAAACAAAATGAAAAACAACAGACCGTTGAAGATGTATTATTTTTCCACCAGTTAGCAGCGTATTATTATTTTTATAATTATTTTCGATTAAATATTTTAATAATAAATATCCGAAATAATAGTTTGAGTTAATCATTATGAATGTTAAAGATGGCTTCTAAATATACAAACTAAATAAGGTTCATCATCATCATCATTATCATTTCAGCCATAGGACGTCCACTGCTGGACATAGACCTCCCCCATCGATCTCCAAAAGGGCCGGTTGGAAGCGGCCTGCATCCAGCGTTTCCCTGCGGTCTCTTTTAGGTCGTCTGTCCATCTTGTGGGTGGACGGTAAATAAATAAATAAGGTTAAGGGAACTAAAATGCGATATATTGCACATTGTGGGTATTTATTACGTACACATTTTTTTATTGTATTAAACTATCCTCGAGTAAATGTATATTTTAAAACGGTAGCTGTGAATAAGTAAAAACAAATAATAAAAACGATTGAAATTATATTTTTACATTGTGGTCTGACACGCGTGACTTTACATAACCGTTATATTTTGTTTTTGCTATATGCGACCATATGATTGAAGATTGATACATCAACAACAACACATTGATTCTATAGAAAAATACCAAGTATTGAAGAAGGGGGAAAGTGGGGGGGGGGGGAAGGAAAAGTTTCGGTTAATTTATTTAATAATAGGTGTACAACACACAACCGAAAGGTTAGCTTCCGTTGAGTAAAAATAAAAGAGGACAGGGAGACGGTCGTTCGGTTTTGCCTTCGCCTTTTCAATTTACAAAACTATCCTTAGAACAACTTAAACTAACGCTTTCACACAAACGATATAAGTTTGGCAGTATATCTAAATACTAACACCCTAGTAATTAATGTTACGAAGTAGAAATTTATTGTAATGTCAGTAGAAAAGCGTTCATCGATCAATTAACAAATAGTAAACAATGATATAGTCCTAATAAACTCACTAGAAGGTAGTGATGTTATTATTATGACAGCACTAACCGGCAAACGCTCATAAAACGAGTAGTGAACAGTGATATACTTCGAATAAACGCACTAGAAGGTAGTGACGTTCCGATTACATCAACACTACTCCGTAACCGTTCAAAAAACTAGTAGTAAAAAGTAATATAGTTCAAACAAACACACTTGAGAGCATTGACGTTCCGGTTACATCAACACTACTCGGTAACCGTTCAATAAACTAGTAGTAAACAGTAATATAGTTCAAACAAACACACTTGAGAGCATTGACGTTCCGGTTACATCAACACTACTCGGTAACCGTTCAATAAACTAGTAGTAAACAGTAATATAGTTCAAATAAACACACTTGAGAGTATTGACGTTCTGGTTACATCAACATTAATCGGCAACCGCTCAATAAATGAATAGTACACCGGGATAATAGTTCAAATAAACGCGCTAGAAAGTACTGACGTTATTATTAAGTCGCGTTGGTATAAACTGCCAAGGTTCACCACACTTCACGAAGCGTAGTAACTCCAACACCTAAGACTCGACAAAACAGCTCAGCTCAACCAAATACCTCAGCCCGCCAAACACCTCAGCTCGACCAAACACCTCAGCCGTCTAAACACCTCAGCCCGACCAGACAGCTCAGCCCGACCAGACGCCTCCTAAAATTTACCAAGTTACATGCTTTAAAACTAGTATAGAAGATAGACAATTCGACACTACTAAATAATTTTTCTCATGACATTAATATTTTATCAATAATATATTTCGGAAATCTACCTTTTCACTACATTCAACAAAATTAGTTTTGGACATTAAATCTAACGAACGGAATTATTAAGGCTTTAAATATCAATGTTTGTAATAGAATTTTAACGTAATTTACACATTTACGGGCAAAACAGCTTACCAAAATATGAGTTGAAACTACTACAAGAGGATTATGACTTTTCACATACCAAATTGGAGGATGGAATCCAGGCAATCACGCAGACAAGCACACCAACAAGATCCACAACGCAGCGTCAAAAGCTGTAACCGAAATAACACCAATTTACATCACATGATCAAATGAAACGTGGATTGCGTCGTACAATCGCACAACCTGACACTTACTTAAAGTTTCGAAGATCCTCCTGCCTGGAGAACGTCCACGAAGTTTGGGAAAAAGGACGGCAAACAGCCGGCCTAATCCAAGATGAAAATCGTTCATAACTCCTGTCTGAAACAATCCCATAAAACATTGTAAACACACGCAAACGCAACACAAGTAGAACACTGGCAGCCTCAATTCAATGAAAAACTCACCTCAACACTATCAAACAACCAAAATATTCGCGTGGAAGAAGCCACTCCTCGTAAAAGAAAAATCACGTTCTCTCAAACGGCTCACACCGGAAAAAACAACTTCCGGACATGACGTCAGTAGAAATCGACATTGCCATTAGAAAAAGATGGACCGACGACATAGTGAGAGTCGCTGGCATCCAGTGGATGCAAAAGGCAGGCTGTCGTTCAGTGTGGAGGTTAAAGGGGGAGGCCTATGTTCAGCAGTGGACGTCTTCTGGCTGACGATGATGATGATTAGAAAAAGTCTTCACTGCACCAAAACTCCACAGAGTAGCTCAAGCACACGCGCCCTCCCTACGACTATTCTGTAAACTTCAAAGTGACATTGACAGATAACGAACAGACTTGACGTTGACAAGGACGAACCGGACTTCACTGTCTGTGTCAAATCAGTCACAACACAAGAATGAAAAATATTGTATTTTGTAAACAATTAATGATGAAGTTATTTAACGATAAATTGATAGCAGACGGTCCTGCTTCTGCTAGTGGTGCTGCTGTTATTGAAGCTGCTGCTGGTGGTTGCTGTGCCGGTAATTGTCTAAAATGTTAAAAGCCAGTTTTCTTTGTGTCATTTCTTAACTTAAAAGTGAACAAATAATACAAAACAACAACACAAAAATAAAAAAGCAGAAATAATCACTCTGAAAAGTCTAGGGAACGGTATGCCCGTCCTCGGCTCGAGGTGCTACGAACTCGAGCCACCCGACCCAGGCCACGTCCTCGACCACTAGCCATCTGGTCTATACCTAAATAGCAAACAAAGCAATATGTAAGCAAAACTATCACAACCCCAAAATAATAGAAACAGCGGGAACATCTACACAGTGTGTCCATCAACTAAGTAGCGATAATTTTAAGAGCGTGTAAGATATTGAATTATATCCACAAAGTGTCTGTGCCTAATGTCGACGCAGGTTGAAATATGATTGCAACAAGACCATTAAAATGAAGAGGTCAACAATTTTACAACTTTCCAAGACGTTCCATTTGTTTACATGATTAAATAAATAAATTTCTTTTTTTTGTACGCGTCCTAATGCCACGTCCAACTGACCGTGACTGAATACGTCTGACCGTAAATCTACCCCAACGCGACTAATAGTTTGTCCCTGACTTTTTTGAATGGTCATCGCATAGTACACCTGAAGGGGGAACTGGCGACGACACATTTCATACGGACTATTTCGATCTATTGGTGCTTTAAACTCACGCGCGGAATTAAATATGGAATGTTTTCGTAACAACCTCTCTTGTGCACAGTTATTAATCGCGGCAAAGTTGCCTCTATGATCACTTTAGTACCGTTTACCAAGCCGTCCGCAAAACTTAGATTTCTCTTGTGATTTCATACACAAGCATCCTATTTTTAATTTTTAATCGAATTCTGAGAGGTCATGAGGTTGAAGTATATTTAACGCGTCGGGTCCTAGGTACAGCTCATCAGCATCATCGTTTGCTATTTTGTTATTCGAATAAAAGTGCAGCATCTCCCCTGACACGCACTCTAAAATAATAGAATTGATTTTTCTAACGGCGTCATGCCGGGTGCATAAAATAGCCCTGAGTGTACAAACGTCCGGCTCATCGATTATTGCCTCTGAGAACACAAAGACAATTAATCGGTCATGTGTTCTATTAATTCTAAAGACATTTTTTTTTTATATGTCTACCTACTTGCAGAGTCTTGGACGGTAATTCGTTCGACCCTAACTTTAGCAAAAATTCTGCGTACTCAGGATCGTCCCTGCATCTCTGTGATGTAATCAATGTAAATTTCTTTATGCTTTGCCAAAGCGGGGATTTCTTTAAAGAACTATTTAGTATATCTGAATCTGATTTAGCATTAACAACTACTAGAGGAATTTGACGAAAATCACCCGCAAATATAATTGTTTTACCTCCAAAAATGTATTTGACTGCATGAGGTCGCCGAGTGACCGGTCTAACATGTGTATTAAATATTTATGTGCCGGGTGGAAAATTAATTCAGCGCGCTGCATTTTATCTATTATATTCCAATAACCGCTGTCGTCTACGATATCTAACGGAAATCTAAACATGGAATGTGCGGTAGAAGCATTTCAAAGTTTTGAGCGGCGATGGCTGATGAAGCCATGCAAATTACTACCGATTTTAAATTACCTCGTACAAGTTATTGTGTTTAGCAACGTCGTTTTACCTGTACCCCCGCAGGACCGTCAACAAAAATGGAACAAGGATTATTTTCGCGGAATTCCTGATCTGTGCAAAGGTGATCGATATATTCGAATATAGAACGCTGTTCCGATGATAGCCTGGGTAAACAAACATTCATCGACAACAGATATTTGTTGGTCTATATTGTATTCGACGTGTTCCCTGCCCAATTCGGTGGAATCATCAAAGACTTCCGGAAGTCCCATTAACGCGAGCGAAGATCCGTGTTTAAGTAAGAACATATTGATATGTGCGAGGCACAAGTTTTATGCATTTCCGTATTCGCATCCGGTGCAAAATATCTTCACAGAGTTGGTTTTTAAATGTGTCCCACAGCGACGCAGCTGGGGCACCGTTAACAGCCAACAGTACGAAAAATCTACGCAAGCGGTGGCCAGTAAAAAACGTAGATGTTTCTTGCATAGCTCTTTCGTACTCGACTTTGTCGTCTGCGAGTCCTGCAGCTTTGGTAGCATCTTGGAAAGTAGTGCAATCAGGGCCACCGAGACTGAAAAGATCTATAACCATTGAAATAAGTTAATAAATCGGATTCGCGATTAACACCTGATTCATGTCCGGGTTTAAAATATACGGTTTGTCGGTTTTCCAAGTGAACTGTCAACTGTTTTACTTTTGGTTCGCGGACAGTAATGTCAAATTCTAACACACGCCAAGCCGCGTCGCTTGACCCTATGTAACGTTTTGTTACGTACTCCTTGATTTCATTAAGTTGCTTGTCAACAATGGCAACTCGCGCTTCATCAGGACCTTTCGTCATGTATATAAAAATATATTTTACAATACTACGGTGCGAGGACACTTCAATGTTTATGTGTGCATCGTATTTTAATAGCTTTCTGGCATTGTATGGAACGGCCCACAAATCGTTTGCTTTTATTTCTCTATTGCGGAATTTAATTATACCTTCGTTGTTACTGTTGCGGCGCAAATGAATAAAATCTCAGTCGTCACAGAATGTGACGTCAGTATCACGTTTTGGGAAGCGTCAAAAAAAAACTAAAATGTAGCAAACATTTTAGTTTTTTTTTGTTGTAGCACGGCAGGTTATCTCTTTCTTGCCCACACGGTCCATGAATCATATGATTTAAGACAGCTTTACGTAACCTGCCTTCGGCTTCTAAATTATCAGGTATATCGGAACGGCACACTTTGTTACTGTCTAAATTTTCAACTGGACCTCCCCTTTCGACTCTAAAACATGTAGGCGTGAGGCAATCCTCTTTTTTGAAATTCAACGACGTACGTTAAATATTCTATCGATCCGAACCATGCGCTGGAACGTAAGTCTCTTATTAATGCAAGCAGCCGCAAATTGAATACTCTTGCACAAATGAATGGATTGGGGCGCTGGCTTTCAGGAATTGATTGTTTAGTTTCAGGTCAGTTGGGATTACAAGTGAACGTCACGAAATATGAAGGAAGTCCCAGCATATTGACTAATGCTATGCAATCTAAATATTTAAGTTTCATGTATGGCGGGCCCCCAGTAAAAGTATTCGGTAAGTAGATACGTCCCGGTACAACGCCTGCAATAGATTCGTCGTTTAAAAGTTCTAGGAGTGGTGCAGCTCTAATTTCATTAATACGATTCGTTTGCATGTGGAGTATATATCGCAAACGTTCCTCGCTTATTCTGCAATACATGTCAACTAACCACTCCTCAGATAGTCGTCCAATATAACTAAACCTATCTTGTGAAAGAAGAAGACATCTAACATACTTGGCCTGGGTAAGTTTTTTGCCAATTGTCGAGTTTTCCCGGAAACCATCCTGCATTTCCCTCCGGATACAAAAGTGGGAACTAAAAACTTTCATACAGTGTATCCATTATGTCTACAGTGTGAGGTTTGCATGCACCCACTTTCCAAATGGCTATGCATCGAGGCACGTACTGTTCGCGATCAGTATTAATAATTGCGGAAACTTCTCTGCCCACAGGCTGGTCGCCTATAATGTTTCCGTGGGTAGCGCGAGAAGTTCTTTCAAATGTTCGTTCTTTCTTTATGAAAGCTTCATCGGAAGCTTCCAAACTTAACCGTTTAAAACATTCTATTAATGAATTTACGTTATGTAGAAAATTTGTGATGGACCTAATTACTTGAATGTCTAAATTTTTATTGCGTGCTAAGTTTTCGCGTTCCGACGAATCGTTTATATATAAGCCTATGTTATTTGTCGATTGATCATAAGCTAAATCGAAAACGCGATGATATATTCGGCCTTGAATTTTGATAAACGATAAACCTTCTGGTTGGTGGAATCCGTGCGAAACACTCAACGCCGAGAAGGCAAACAAATTATTGTACGCGCGCGGTCTATTTTCGAAACTGGGATGCGTATAAAAATCTTTCGTTAAAGGTGTAAACGCTTGGACATTATTAGAACCGGAACTACGGCACCACATTTTTCTGGGTTTTTCCTCATCGAAAATACGCGCGTTACAATGTGGACGTTATGTGTTTGACGATTTGAGCGATGGTCTTCTGTGACGTTGCGGTTAGCGCCGTCATTTATTTAAGAAAATAAAACAATAATATTATGCGGAACCAGGTGTCTTTAGATAATTTGAAATGGCTTCGTAATTCCTTGCCGCGACCTCACGGAACGCTAAACGCAATTACTACTGCCTAAACTGTGACCGCTGTGCATTCGACGCCGCGCTCTGGGTGCAAGGAGTAACAGAGCCGATCTACTTGTGCTGACAAATAAATGTGCCGCATAAAGTGATTTAAAAAGTCTATCATCCCTCTAGGGTGAGTTTCTATTATTGTTACTACTACTACTGTGTCATTTCAGTGCTTTCTTAAAACTGTTTAATTATTACTAAGCTGTTCTGCCGCGTCTAGATGACGGCAGTTAAAGGGTATTTTGTGATCGCTGAGTCCGCTCTGGATTCGCACCGCGCCACCGCTGGAGACTAACCTTCACGCTACCCTACATGGCCTGGCAGACAGTACTTTCCGAAACGAAATACTAATGCCTACCTCGTTCCAGGATTTTTACTTCACGGCACGACCTACTCACCTCCATGTACTATCGGACGTTGCCTACTACCTGAGAGCAACCCAGGATTGTCTGGACAGCTCATCCCGGGTCAACTGCTACCTACTACCTGACGGCATCCACCAGGAACGTATCCTGAAGGCACGACGCGACCGCGAGTGAATAGCGTTCAGGCCAGTGATCCCAATCTACATCTACCTACTTGGTGTGAAAAATGTGCGGTGCGCTGCATGCAGCTGCGCTCTCTGTCCGAGGCGCGTCTTTCTCCTTGCATTTGATTTCTGGGTCCTTGACCGCCTGCTTTATCGTGTTTCGTACCTCTTCATCCGTAGAAGATCGGAATGTCTCTTTTGAAGCAGCCCTCACTCTAGGGAGGCGCTCAACGTCGTCAAAAATGGCGAACGAATCTTTGAATCTCGATTTTAAGGCATTCATATCGCTGGTGACTGGCAGGCTGACGGATTCATTAACGGCGAACCGTACAGTCCGTCCCGTTTCCTTTACTATCGATGCCTGTAACAGGCAACTCTTCTGAATTATGTTCAGGAATACAATGCGTCCATCCGTGTGGTTTACTCCACACCTCGTTTGATCTATGGGTATTACCGTTTGCGTCCCGGTGCAGAGATATATCCTGCTTTCCTGTGCCGCCTCTTCTTTGGTGCATGGCGAAACCTCGCCTACATAACTTTCTTGTCTTTCTTCGTTTTCTCGTCTTCTTCTGTAAGTTAGCACTTTGAAATATTTTTTACTCGTCTCGTGAAGATATGCGGAGCGGGTTATCCAGAGCCTGTCTCCTCCCTGATTGAAAACAAAACATGATTAAATTATTTGAGTGAATTTGATTTTGATTTAATAAAAACAACTTTACCGAATCTAATTCTGCATTCCGTTTCTCGTCTATCAAATTTCGCGACCTACGTAACGGAACGTATATATTACGACTAACTTCATTATAACACGCAGTTGATTGTTGATTAACTTCAGGGTGAATATTGTCATACTTTTCTATGGCTTCCCGGTTCACATCTAGATTATTTTGAGTATATTTTTTCGCATCGGCATCGCGATGTATTTCTGGCTTGTTTGCGTTATATTTTTTCTCGGCATCGCGATGTACGTCTGGTTTATTTGTGGTGTATTTTTTGACGTTGTATTTATTAACCGCGTCCAGTTGTGCATTTTCTTGCTTTTTTGGGTCCTTTTTTATTCTTAATGGGTCGACCTCTTTTTGTAGATGATTACGGTTTATTTATAGATGATTCTAATGGTTCAAGTACAACTACAGGTTTTAAATGGGTCAGTTTAAAATCGTCTACCTTTTCTAATACTACCACTAGTATTAAATTCCTCGTTTTATGAGTTTTTGTTTGCACGGCTACTGATTTTTCAGTGGTAGTAGTAGATTTTCATAAAAATCACTGCATCTGCATACGACAGATAGTAGTTGAACTAATTGTCGTTGAATTTAACGCGCTGAGAATCCAGGCCGAAACGTTGCTACCTTGGCTCACATCGGATTGAGTCGGAATGACGAATGGCGAAGGAACATTGTCTTTTTGCATCAGATCAGACGAAACTGGACACAACGTTTTATTCGGAGAAATTGAACTTTCATTACATTTTGTACGATCTGAATCTATGGTTTGTATCAGGCCAGAAGGGTCTGGTGTTACTTTTTCAGATTTTTTACGATCTTGTACCGTATTCTCCGTATACCGAGTTGGTGTGGCAGAATCAAACGGTGGATCACTGACGTTTTGAATACTGATTTTGTGTATATCAAATTGACTTCCATCGCGTTTCAAATTAAAACATAAGCGCGCGCGAAAAATTTCATCGAATAGAGTTTAAAAATCCTTGCCACACCATCCGAACCAATTTAATTATTTTCATCAACTCCATGACCATTAAAAATTTAATAATTCGTTGTGGTCTCGTCGTGTTTATAGCGCCAAAAAGCTACCGAGTAATTTAAGCCGGTAAATATAGCACCGTCTTTTTTTATCGTTCCAATCATTGTAAAAAAATTCGTCTTTTAAGGTATTTTCCAGCGCTAATATTTGTGTGTCATCGTTTTCACATAAGGGTGGATAAAGTCCAGAAATCCATGTACTTGGAAACATTGTCAAAAGCATTTTGTCCGATTTTTACTTCAGTGGATAGTTCACCTGCACATAATAATTCGCTAGATCCATTGACTGGAATTCGTGGTGCTGATTTACGATCATTACGCGACCTCATTTAGTCAAATAACGTTTTTTGAGGTAAAATAATTATATTTGTGGGTGATTTTCGCCAATTTCCTCCAGCAGTTGATAACGCTAAATCAGATTAAGATATTCTGAATAGTTATTGAAATAAATCCCCGCCTTGACAAAATTTTAAGAAATTTACATTGATAACATCACAGAGATGCAGGGACGATCCCGAGTACGCAGTGCAAGCCGATTGCTTCACGCCTCATCCTTCGGCACCACGTGACGCGGCAGAATCTTCTAGAAGCAATCATCATCATCATCATCAATCGCGCACGGAAAGTGGCCGAAGATAAGCCCTATGAGTATTATAAGGGTGTAAGTTATCACGTGTATTTATTTTTTCATCAAACGCTCGAGTTCTAAACTGAGTGTGACCTTGACTCGCCGTTGCCGGGCAACGAACGAACTCTCCGCGCGCTGTGCACCGCGACGATAAGAAATACCCCATTTAAACAAAAATTTAGATTTTATGAAAAATACACGTGATTTTGGTGAGGGGGGGGGGGTAATCTTAAACCTCACCGCGTATCACCAAGGGGGAGGAGGGGGGTTAAAAATGCTACAAAAAACATCACGTGATTAATGGACGGTCCCTTTCCAAGAAGAACCAAATTTTAATATTTACATGATTAATTCTGATATGATTTTATTGTTTGCCATTAAATACGCGATTTTTATGCACTAATACTTTTATCGATTCTTTTTCTTGTACGCGTGCTAATGCCACGTACAACTGACCGTGGCTGAATACGTCCGACCGTAATTCTACCCCCACGCGACTAATAGTTTGTCCCTGACTTTTATGAATGGTCATCGCATAGCACACCTGAAGGGCAAACTGGCGACGACACATTTCATACTATTTCGATCTATTGGCGCTTTAAGTAAGATTCACGGAGTTAAATATGGAATATTTTCATAACAACCTCTCTTGCGTACAGATATTAATCGCGGCGAAGTTGCTTCTATGATCACTTTAGTACCGTTCACTCAGCCGTCCGCAAAACTTAGATTTCTCGTGATCCTATTGTTAATTTTAAATCGAATTCTGGGACGCCTTGTTGTCGAAGTCTATTTAACGCGTTGGGTCCTAGTTACAACTCATCAGCATCATCGTTTGCTATTTTGTCACTCGAAAAAAAGTGCAGCAGTTCCCTACTTTCCCTATTGTGCAGAATTTATTTCTCTAACAGCGTCATTCCGGGTGCATAAAATAGCTCTGAGTGCACAAACGTCCGACTCATCGATTATTGCTTCTGAGAACACAGTCGATTTAATCATTAAATTCGGTCTCGTGTTCTATTAATTCTAAAGAGACGATCTTTTGAATAATTCTACCTACTTGCAGAGGGAAACATTCGTTCGACCCAAACTTTAGCACCACTGCGTACTCGGGATCGTCCCTGCATCTCTGTGATGTTATCAATGTAAATTTCTTTGAATTTTGTCAAGGCGGGGATTTATTTCAAGAATTATTCAGAATATCTTAATCTGATTTAGCGTTAACAACTACTGGAGGAATTTGGCGAAAATGTCCCGCAAATATAATTATTTAACATCAAAATTATTTTTTTTAAAAAACACTACAAGAGGTCGCGCAATGACCGGTCTAACATCTGTATTAAATATTTATGTGCTATTGGCACCTCGTCATGAAATATTACAGACGTGAAATTAATGTAGCGCGTTTAGTTTTATTTATGATGTTCCAATAACCGCTGTCGTCTACGATATCTAACGGAAATTTAAACATGGAATGTGCTGTAGAAGCATTCTCAAGGTTTTGAGCGGCGATGGCTGATGAGGCCGTGCAATTTACTACCGATTTAAAATTACCTCGTGCATGAGCAGTTATTGTATTTAATAACGTAGTTTTACCTATACCCGCAGGACCGTCAACAAAAATGGCACTTGAATTTTTCCCGCGGAATTCCTGATCTATGAAAAGGCGATCGACTATAAAACGTTGTTTGAACGACTTCTGGAAGTCCCAGTAACGTGAGCGAAGATCCGTGTTTAAGTAAAAACCAATTTATTTGTGTGAGGCACAAGTTGTATGCAATTTCATATTCGTCTGGCATCCTGTGTGCAAAATATTTTCACAGAGTAGGGTTTTTAATTTATTATGCTCTATATTATTCTGTGAGTACATAGTTTTAGGAATGGATTCAATCTAAGAAACAAAGGTTCATGATCTGAATTCAATAATAAATTGCAAATCGCAAAGAACAATTTCAACAATTAAGCTCAATAACTCGACCGTTATCGAGTTCTATTTAAAGCACAGATTATTACAATTATTTTAAAGAACATAAATTACACCCCTTAATAGTTGGGGCACCATTTACAGCCAACAGTACGAAAAACTTGCGCAGGCGGTGGCCAGTAAAACGTAGATGCTTCTAGCATTGCTCCTTCGTAGTCGATTTCGTCGTCCGCGAGTCCAACCACGTTTGCTACAGTAAATATTTTTTGATTTAATTTAATTTAATTTTTAAATGTGTCCTACAGCGATGAACTGGGGCACTGTTAACAGCCAACTACGAAACACCTATGCAGGCGGTAGTAGAAAACGTAGATGCTTCTTGGATAGCTCTTTCGTACTCGACTTTGTAGTCCGCGAGTTCTACAGCTTTAGCAGCATCTTGGAAAGTAGTGCAATAAGGCCCACCGAGACTGTAAAAATCCGTTAAACAGCGAGACAGAAAATAATTCTAAGGTAAAATTGTTCAATTCTGTTAGGCATGACCCAAAATAAACGCGCTTCATCATGACTTTTTCGTCGTGTACTTAAAAATATATTTTACAATACTACGGTGCGAGGACACTTCGATGTTTATGTGTGCATCGTATTTTAATAGCAAATTTATGGAATTTGTATTAAAAATTTATTAAATTTATTAAAGTTATTTCTCTATTGCGGAATTTAATTTTACCTTTGTTGTTAATATTGCGGCGCAAATGAACAAAACGGTGAAACTGTTTCAACTCTTACACGTTTTGAGAAACGTTTACTACATTTTCGTTTTTCGTTGTCTTTATATGTCGTTGTGAGAAAAATGTTTATATAATATGAAGGAATTCTATTGTTAATTTAGGCCAATTTTCGATTAGTGCTCCCACTGTATCATATTCAAGCAGTTGGCGGAGGTCATAATTTGTTTTCCATTTTTGGATGACGTCTTCTCAAGCTTCATCATGACTTTTTCGTCGTGTACTTAAAAAGATATTTTACAATACTACGGTGCGAGGACACTTCGATGTTTATGTGTGCATCGTATTTTAATAGCAAATTTATGGAATTTGTGGTATAGAACGACCCACAAATTGCTTATTTTTATTTCTCTATTGCGGAATTTTATTTTACCTTTGTTGTTAATATTGCGGCGCAAATGAACAAAACGGTGAAACTGTTTCAACTCTTACACGTTTTGAGAAACGTTTACTACATTTTCGTTTTTCGTTGTCTTTATATGTCGTTGTGAGAAAAATGTTTATATAATATGAAGGAATTCTATTGTTAATTTAGGCCAATTTTCGATTAGTGCTCCCACTGTATCATATTCAAGCAGTTGGCGGAGGTCATAATTTGTTTTCCATTTTTGGATGACGTCTTCTCAAGATTCGGTATTGTTTTTAAGCCAAATTAAATCATCTTTGTATGTAACTAAAATAAGAAGAACATGGTACATTCTTTATTAATATGATGAACATTTGTGTTTGTTCTATATCTGGGTGTTAATATCTATTGAAGTATATATATAATTATATTTAAAAAAACAGTCTCTAGGTACTTAAAGATTATAATTATCATCAGATAGCTAGTTGAAATTTTCACAGAATATGTAATGTTACGGTGGATTGACTAACAATAATAAAGAAAACAAAAAGTAAAAACGAAAAGGTGGTCCCCGCCGTTTTTTTTTTACGTAGTTTGTATTAGCTCTAATTTAAAAACAGTAATACTTACAAGCATCAAACTTAACATGAGTATAACAACAAATAATAAAAAAAAGCCCAACTGCGAGTCGGTGACAAGTTTCTGATCATTACCAAGTTATAACTGGTAATTTCGTTATTGAATTTTGTGGTGGTTTGTCGCGTTTATCAATCTGTGACTTAATTATTGTCATATAAAAGAGTCCTATTATATTAAAATAGGTTAACCTACCTAGTGCGGTAGTATTAAAGTAAACACAGATTACAAGCGATACAATTATTTATTAAAATATATAAAGATTACAAAGCGTGCCTGAAGGGCGTTATTCTATAGATATTAATTTATTAAAGTTATGCCTGAAGGGCGTTTATAAGAGCAAAGATATCAAAGGGAAGTGGGTGGCGCTTATTCTTTCGACTTATACGAGGGACAGTACTCTCCTGGAAAGTGAGATCGCCGTAAAGAGGGCGATCTGGTCCAGTCCCGGATTCAGTCCATCCAGGTGGTAGCCAGGTCCAGGAGCAGCGTCAGGTGCGCAGCGTGTTATAAACGGGACGTAGTGGTCTTCGTTTTATATTTAAGTTGCTATGGTCTTCAGGACCACCGTTGAAGTGATGTCCACCATTGGACGTCTTCCATAAAAAGGTCCACGGGAAAAGGTGCGACGTAAAAAGGTCCAACGTGAAAGGTCCACCATGAAATGTCCACTTCTTCCGTAAAAAGGTATGCCATAAAACCCTGGAAAGTACCATGGATGGTATTAATTAATTGTCCAGAATCCTGAACGCCCACGGCGACGAGGAAAGCACTGTCAGATATGTGACACGCCGTGGCCGTTCAGTCAGATCGGATTTACAGTTTACACAGAAATACACTCGTACACCACTGGTTCAACACTTACCCAAATTAGGGGTTATAGTATGTATTTAATTTAAGTAGATTAATGACTTTAAATGATTCGGGGTGCGCTCACACGCAGGCAGCAACCTGCGTGCGCGCACCCTAAAAGCAGAGGGCCGAATGCCGCATCGCGGCAGGCGATCTTGTTTTTATGAAGCGCACGGAAAGCTTCTAGAAGGTTTGCTGACGAGGATATGTACCTAGGGTACCTACGTATCGGAGTCTTTTGAACTAATATGAAGTAATAATCAACATATTTATGTGAATATTTGTACTTATTGTTAATAATTAAACGATATTCATTTAATATTTATTGCTATATTTTTAGTTAGGTACTTAGTATTTATTTCATTTTAGACTTGGAACGTACAACGTTACAGGTTCGGAACCCTCAGTGAGCGAGCCCGACTCGCACTTGGCCGGTTTATTACTTTTTGACTTTATTATCATTTCTTACTTAATTCGCCGTAACCAGTGAGTTAGGCCGTAACATTACCTACATATACGTATTATGTGAAAATTTCAACTGGATATCTAGCTATTATGGTTCGAAATGATACAGCCGTAAAAAAGGTAGGACAGCCAGACAAACGGACAGCCAGACAAACGGACAGCCAGACAAACGGATAGACAGACACCGTAGGTGTTAGTAAAAGGGACCCGTTTACCCCTTTTGGGTACGGAACCCTAAAAATAATTAGCCGTAATGGCAGAATCGGGACGGGTGGCTGATTAGGTATGATTTTTGAATTTTTGTTGAATAATGCAAAACAAAAAGTAAACTACTATGGAATTTGAATGAAAAGAGGCAGGTTAATCATCATCATCATCATTTCAGCCATAGGACGTCCACTGCTGGACATAGGCCTCCCCCATCGATCTCCAAAAGGGCCGGTTGGAAGCGGCCTGCATCCAGCGTTTCCCTGCGGTCTTTTTTAGGTCGTCTGTCCATCTTGTGGGTGGACGTCCTACGCTGCGCTTACCAGTCCGTGGTCTCCATTCCAGAACCTTTCGGCCCCATCGGCCATCTGTTCTGCGTGGCAGATGAATATTGAATACAGATTCTTATACAACCAAAGAACAACACAGTCATCATAATAATATAAACCTAGGTATAATAAAGTTGTAAAACTTGTAAAAATTTGTATTATTTCTTGTTCCATGTCCCAGCTTTTCAATAGGTCACTCATTCCTTCTTGACCTGACATTATGGAAAAAAAAATATCTCTTCACGACACACGTGCACTATAACTGCAAATGGCACATACGCTAGAAGCCAAACTTAACTAATAAAAAAAGTCACCACGATGACATAAACATCGTTGACAGAATGAAAGTGATTGACGTAATGTCAGTTCGCTTTCACTTGTTAACGAAAAGAATGCAATCAACCCACTAAAATAATAAACTCCAGTAAAAAAATTGCAGGTACGTACATCCTCAATTCCTTCTCGAAGGAATATGTTATATAAGGCCCTCCGGCCATAAATTCTGTCTATTCGTGCCGCTATACTTCCAAGAGAAAGTCGCTCTTAACTATAAAATCTTGTAACTACTCCAAACCCCGTACAATCGACATCGGGTAAGTTTCTCGTGAAGTATTTTTCGGAATTGTGTTTTCAAAAGTGTTAATTGTGTAATGTCTCGACAAATAAATGATGATCATTTATTTGTCAGTAAAATTATCATGCAGCCATTTTGGACTGCATTAACAGTGCAAGTTGTGTTCTGTGTTCGTGCTACCTTGGCGAATATAGGCGCAATCCCTGTACTTACATTGTCCTACGATTGTGTTAAGCTCTTAAAGCCTTCTGTAATTTTGGATCCTTCCGATCAAAAACTGTGTTATAACGCCGGTGCCACGCCACGTGAGACTTATGGGCGCCTGTCCTGATCTGCCGGTATTTTCGGAATCTCACGCGGCGTGACCGAGCGGCTCTTATCGTGCTACCCCTGATGCGTAGCTCTTCGACGCATTCCAGGGTCCTTCCCCGGCACGGCTACCTCGCCACCATAAGGTGCCCTACGCTGCTCCGCCGGTCTACGGGCGTACTTCCACCACGCTGCCGAGCCACGCTGGCCATACTCCGGCCACGCCCTAGTACTTCCACCACGCTGCCGAGCCACGCTGGCCATACTCCGGCCACGCCCTAGAACTTTTCTCCACGCTGCAGAGCCACGCTGCCGGTCTACCTGATCGCTAGCCGCACACGGAGCTGTCTCCGAGCTACGCTGCCCCAGCTGAACTTCCTACGAGCCACGAGCCGCGTCGAGCCACGCGGCGATCGGCGTCCACGCTCTTCAAGCTAAGTCTCCTAACAAGGGACCAACACGTTTTTTATAACCTCACCTTCCGAGCTCACGACCCTATGTCAGTCTCGCTTGTAAATTCTTTCTTCGACGATTTAACTGAAAAGTGACTAATAATATGCTCAATTCTTTGCATTAAATTACAAAACAAGCTAAACTAGTGAGCGGAGCCAATATTCGACGAAAATCACGTGAAAATCAGCCAGAGAGAGCACTGACAGTGAGTGAATTGAAGCGGGCGAACCGACTCGACCGGCGGGACGATGCTGCGGGCTGCCATATTGATATATAAACTTCCCCGAAAGAATGTGTCGGTTTCCATTTAATTATAATACTGTTGGTGTTTTTTTGTGTTAAAGACATACTGATAAAATAATTGCTTAAATTTTTACTCGTAAATTAATAGGTAGATATAATATTTCTTCGGCTTATGTTGAACAAAATAAAAACTTGCCTGCTTCTTGTAGAAATGTAATGTAACTCAACAGCTCAACAGCTCAAGGTCTCAGTTTGGAATAGCGTGTTTATTTAAAAAATATAATTAATCGAGCGAATTGGCGTGTTTGTGTATGTATGTCTTTAAGTTAAGAGTGAATTGGTTTCTTCTAGGCAAGCATGATCCATCGTAGACCGCATCATCGCTTAACATCAGGCGAGTTGACGGTCATGCACAAGCCTATTATTTAATATAAAAGAACCCTAACTAGCATAAAGAGTGTTGGAAAAAAAACTGCCAGAGACTGATATTCGTACGTATATATATTTAAATGCATAATTAAATAGATATGAACACCAAGACGTACAACAAATACAGATGTTCATTACATGAATGTTTGCCCTAGGTGGGAATCGAACCCACGCCCCCGAGTGCAAAAGATAGGTTCACTGCCAACTGAGCCACTGGAGCAGTCCGGGCCGGATCATTATGATTGTCGTAACAACCAAGTTGCAGCGCGCGCTAATTTAGTCGTTATTTCAATGGGGTTTTGTTCGATGTTTGTAGTGACCTACATCGATCTGCTAATTTGGCAAGTGCAAAAAAGGCCTTAAATCGAAAAAAAAATATTGTTTATTTACTACTGACTTACAAGTTTTGAACCGGAAAGATAGACAGACATACGAACGAAGCCAGTTAACTAAGGTAATAAAGGCTTGCCTGGAAAAGATATTTTTCCACAAAAACTTACTTTTTTAATATTAGCAACACTGCATACGAGCGAAATGATTCCGACCAAAAAAGTCATTTCTTCAACTAAGACTTGCAGTCTTGGTTGATACCTATACATTCATCCATATTTTAACCTATTTATAACGCTTTTATTAGCTTGGTATGTAATGTACTTATGTATGTTATTGTATGTAACGAAATCTTAGAACTTGATTTTCAACTACTTCAAAATTAAATTGAAACGTCGAATTAAATTGAAATTTTGCACACCTATCAAGGACCGATGACAATGACAAAGCAATAATTTAAATAATTTAAGTACTTATTTGTAAGTATTATTATGTCAGTGCGTATTAGTGAATCTTAGTATCGATACAAACAGCTTAGTTTTTCGATAATAATTTAGATTAATTATGTTTATATATATATATGAAATAAAAAAAGATACTTAGTTTGTTACATTATCCTTACCAGGATCTTCAGGAGTAGCGATTTTAAAGCGTGTTTTTTAGAATTATTTACTTACAAGTTATAGGTAACAAAAGCGTTTTTAAAATGATAAGCATATTCTTCACTATCGCCATAATAGGTACACTAGGTACCTCCGCTCATCACTGACATGAATCCAAGAATGGGAATTTTGATATAAGACAAAAATTCTTAGTTGATAGGTAAGTAGGTACATACCTACTTACTTATGAAACAATTTGTTTGCAGAATGAATGAAAATCCTCATAGATAGAACATAGAATTATGTAGAGATGAGTCGGTATGATATATTGCAATAAACGAAACCATTGGTATTCTTGACAATAACGTGTTCTAAAACTGTTTATTAACAGACATCAAAAAAGGAAGTGGTTCTATGTTCCACAGTTTTTTATATGTAGGTACCTCTTCCTATGTTCAACGATTTTTCCGCCAATGTCCTAACTATAAACTATAACTGTAAATTTCCTTTTTTGTTTTGGTAGGCAATACTCTGGAGATGGTCCCATAAAAAATTCATCAAAATCGGTATAGTGGTTTTGTTGTTAAATCAAAATAACTGAATAAAATACAATACGAATAGTTCATAAGATGTCCTAGTCGTATGCAGGTCATAATATTATGACCTATCCGTATTGTAAGTTACAAGTTTTATGTCGTATAGTTTATAAATGCAGAGGGGGGGGGGGGGGGACCAACTTTTTGCCACTTTGGCGGGCTATACGGGGTGTAAGGGGAACACTCTCGAAGCCAAAATAAGGTAATTGTATCATTATGAACAACTTGTATTATTGTTGTATGGGACCAGATGCCTTATTATAGATGTCTTATCGTGATTCGGATTGTGATCGTGATCGCGTGCCATCTCACTCACGCACGTGGTGCGAATAAGTAGATGCGAACGGGACGGCATGCAATCTCGATCACAATCAAACTTCTATAATAAGGCCGCTGCCCTGAAATCGCGAAAAAAATATCAGCTGTTCTATAGAAAACGGTCATTGACACTCAACAAAATGTATGGAACAGCTGATTTCCGCGATTTCAGGTTTGGTCCCATACTAAAAGTGGTACATAATGATGAGTACAATTACCTTATTTTGGCTTCGGGACTGTTCCCCTTACACCCTGTATTTAACTGCTGTTTTTTTATTTTCTAAATATTTATGAGATTTACGATCTCCCTCGAGATCCTTGGATCTCTGCCGGAATGAGTCCATCTTTTAAAAATTTCTTTGAAATAGTTGCTACTCGATGCCTTTTAATGCCAAGTATATCGAGGAATGTTTTTTGACATACCCTTAACATTTTCTTTAATGACCGGCTAAAAACGAATTATGTCGTGGTATTTTTTTTTTCAATCTGCCTTTCAGTGCCGGCGCCGAGAAGGAGGTGTACCCTTTAAGTGTTTTAATATAAACGCATCCTGCGACTTTTAATCTTTATGTGTTAAAATCTTGTATGGAATTAATTTAAATCAGCCATTGTCAGAGAGTTACACTTATAATCATTTTTGTGAGTACAGCTGGGTTTTTCTGGCATATTTTTTGCTGAATAAAACAGCAGATTTTTGTCGCGATTACACAGTTGGTCCCATAGAAAAATGGTTAATATTGGTGAGCACAACACATCCTTTTCAGGTTACTACACCCTTTCCGTCTAACCCTGCATAATGAAAAGCATACAAAATATCGCTATTTTGAATAAACTTTCATAAATATACAGTATAAATATTAATAATACAATTGAAATTGTAACTTTTCAATTGACTTAAATGGAAACTAAGTTAATGAGCTCCACACAATAACAAAACCTTTGAAAAACAGCTTTGTCAATTGTCATAAGAACTGATTGATAGTGACACTCACATCAAAATTTGGTAAATGAGAGCGCAAATTGAGATTATTTTTAGTATTGCCATATTTAAAAATGTTTCCAGCTATGCATCTGGCATGAATAAGGTCTCATTTGACTTGCAGCTCTGGTAACTTTAACTAAGCTAGTGAATACGCTGGTGCAACGCATTTCGCAGTAACTGTTAAAGTCAGCATTATTGTTATCGTAAAATTTGACACAAACCTGAACTTTAACCACTACTATGGTGCAACCAAGCTTTAGTATATAAGAAATCGTAATCGTAAAATTCACATAAGTGTCTGCATATGTACCTCAAGATAAACAAAACAATGCTCCTACAACGTAAAGTAGCACGCAATAAATTTTATAACTTTTAATTACTTCTAACTGTTCTCAGTACTATGGCCCTAACGGTTTTTGTTTTCTTTATTAGTACCAATTATCAATGGAAATAAGTTAAGTGTTTACAAATAAACAAAAATATCCCGTAACTTTTTGTCATAAAGTTCATCTTGAATCTTTTCGCACTCGAATACCAGGCCAGCTGACAATTGGCGGCAATGATCTTAAGTAAGCTCGAGAATAACAACATTTTATAACCCTAACAGGTGTGTCGGGCGGACAACGGGAGAGAAAGAGAAAAAAATCTCTTTCTATTCCGTTGGTCAGACGGTGGTGGTCCGGCGTACCATGTTCAAACGTTTTTAGTACTATTACAGTGCGACCAACTTATTTGTGCAGTTGAGTGAGGGAGCTACCATCGTAATTTCTAAACAAAAATGATAGTGTTCCTTGGAAAAGGTTAGTTCCATTATCTCTTGAACTGTATAGAAATTTGTTAGAATCAATGAAAAATGGCAACATTCTTTTTGTAACTATATCTGTCACTTTGAGATAACCTACAAATCTCTCGTATGAAGAACGCCAATAAAGTGAGCCGACATTTTGTGTGAGCTGTGCATTTCATTTATTTCCATTATGAGGAGTTGCAAATTACATATAAACTAACAGGTTACGGGCCCAGTCCCATTCCTGCCGCTGCTAGATCGAGATAGATCGAGGTAAATCGAGATTGGTTAGCGCGATTGAGGAGATACGAGAACACGAGAGTCGCACCATACAACGCGGTGTAACTGCGCAAATTCACTGAAGAGAACGAGAAAATAACCAAAATATGGAGAATTCGTCGCTTGCGCACACTTTAAAACTGACGGGAGCAGAAAACTCGCCTATATGGCGCTTTCAAACCGAAGTAACATTGAGAAGCCGCGGTGTGCTTAGTGTTGTTACGGATGTCGAATCATTAACGTCTGACGCCACCAAAACCGCTGCCGTTGCTACCAAAGATGCCAAGGCGCAGGAAATCATAGTCACCAGAATGGAGGAGGAGCCGCTTACACATATTTTTTTCATGTGGCACAGCTGCTGAGATATGGGCAAAACTAAAGTCAATCTATGATAAAGAGAGCTACCATCATCATCATCATCAGCCAGAAGACGTCCACTGCTTAACATAGGCCTCCCCCTTTAACCTCCACACTGAACGACAGCCTGCCTTTTGCATCCACTGGATGCCCGCGACTCTCACAATGTCGTCGGTCCATCTAGTGGGAGGCCTCCCTACGCTGCGTCTTCCGGTTCGTGGTCTCCACTCCAGAACCTTTCTTCCCCATCGGTTATCAGTTCTTCGAGCGATGTGGCCTGCCCATTGCCACTTCAACTTGCAAATTTTAACAGCTATGTCGGTGACTCTGGTTCTTTGGCGAATATCCACGTTTCGGATTTTATCGCGCAAAGAAACTCCGAGCATAGCTCTCTCCATTGCCCGCTGTGTGACTCTGAGTTTTTCCAAAAGGCCAACAGTTAAGGACCACGCTAGAGAGCTATGAAAGTATGCATCTGCTACAACAAAAAAAAAACTGAATAAGCATTGAGAGAGGAGAACAAATGTCGAAGTTTTTCCAAGAGTAGAGGACATAAAAACAAAGCTCTAGCTTGCTGCAGAACCATTAACCGACAATAACTAAAATTTTAATGTCACTGTCCGAGCCAAGTATGGCCTCTGTTAAGCAGAGGCCGTACTAGGTTATGGACGATCTTTGAGGTGACTCCCTCTGGCTCGTCACTATTCCCAGCTTCTGATTCTGAGCTTGCCTCCCTTCCCTGTATAAACAATCATTTTCCAGAGGTACCCCGTGCGAGACTCGCACAACTCGTAACTTTTTATACCTACTTGAGCAGCTTTCGTCGCGATCATTTGAGAGAACCAAATCTTGAGTTAGTAGCGATGGACTCTCGGCCTTCATCATGGGACTCACCTACTTCGGTGATAGCAGCAACGCGGTATTCTTGATGATCATGGGCCTCACCTGCTTCAATAGCAGCTGCTATATAGTCTGCATCCGAAAAGGCGTGCCTATTCAGTGGATATATCCCACCTACGCTGAATCCTTTGGCAGCGAGTTCTCCTTGCTGACATTTTAGGTAGGCCTTTCCAAATAAATCCATGATATCATATTGTGTCAGAGGCCTATTATTTGCTCGCAACCACAACCTAATCTCTTCACTATAGTAAACTTTTAGCGGACTCATAAACGTTCTGTCCAATGGTTGAATCTTATGCGTGCAATGGGGTGGCAGTGAAATTATTGTCGCATGCTCTCTTCTTGCAATATCAACCACATCTATGTTTTTTGTGTGACTAAAATGCCCATCTAACAATAACAGCACAGGAGAAGCCTCGGTTGGTCTCGCGTATTTGACAAAATGTTCAAACCACTGGGTAAACAAATATGTATGAATCCATCCCGAAGGATGAGCTCTACCGATGGAACCAGGAGGAGCACCACTCATCTGTCATATTTTTCATATTATTATTATCATTTTCATATTATATTATTGGAAAAACGATCATAGGAGGCACAAATATACCTGCTGGTCTCATGCAAGTCACAATAGTTACCAGCGATCCTCTTTCTGCTGTCGACATTGCACCGATCTGTTTTTTTCCACGACGGCCAATGATTTTTGGAATCTTGCTTTGGACCACCGATAGCCCAGTTTCGTCAACATTAAATATTCTGTCTGGTGAGAAGTTTTTTCTATTCATAGACATTCTCCAAGATATCATAGAATTCGTTCATCCGTTCTTTAGTGAATCCACGTGCTCTTGCGAACAAGGTTCCTGATGGCTTCCTCATTGACAACCGATCTTTCTGTCTTTTCAAGAAACCATCTAACCAATACCAGCCAGCTATTTCAATTTTCAACGGGTTTGGCATATTATTTTTTGTCGCAAGTTGAAAGGCTATTCTACGCATGTCAGTCTTGGTTAAACCGTATAGCGTATCTTCCATTTTTAGAGCATACTGAACCAGGTCATTTTAAAAAAAATCATCAAATACTGGCTTTCGTCAAATTTTTTTGTTTACCAAGACGTCGATAGGTGTGTCCTTTTCATTAACTAATCGAAACAAACTTGCCCTAGGGAAATGAAAATTTTTAGACGCTTTTAGGGACCCCATCTTTTTTTTCCGGACGGCACAGCCGCCTTCATGTCGTCCAAGCTGTACAGTTTCCGTTTTTTGTAGGTATTTGCAGACATAATCTAGAATTAAAGTAAGTTTTTTTTTAATGGCTGATACAAATTACAAACATCCCAACAGATTTTCAATATTGTATATATAAGTTCACACAAAACTACAACCTACCACAACCTATACATACAAAATTTCAGTTGAAAACGAAAACACCAACATGTCTCACAAAGCTGATGATAATTTGGAATATTCCAAGTTATAATCACATTGGGTATTCCAAATTAGCAACAAGACGTGGATGAACATAACCTCGTGTCATTTATTTATAAATATTCAAATCGCTGAAATCAAAGTCATTATGTAAAATTTATGGTTCATTTTACAGTACCCATAAAGCTAAACCATCTAAACTTATGAAAATTTGGGAATGGGAACGAGTTGAACACTTACCTCAATTTTTTTATAAAACACTCCTTCACACTTTGGTCTCTGATCGCCATCTTGGAAACTTGGTGGACTAACCGTCTAAACATATCGACAGATGGCGCCTATTTTAAACATTTCACGGCCATGAAAACGAGAGGGCGCTAGTAGTTTCTGTGAAACCCTGCTATTCCAAATTAACTGCAGTATTCCAAATATCCTTCCTTTCCTCTATTTAAATGTTCAATGATGGCCATTACTTTTGCGAGTTTCATGCTCTCATTGGTAACCCATTGTCAGTTCGACATTATTCATAAAATAGAGGAACCTCTTAATTGCGAAAAACCTCTTAAATAGCAGGATATTATTAAACGACTGTAACGTTCCATGATCGTTACCTACTTCCAATTTCATGGCAAATGGCACATACGCTAGAAGCCAAACTTAATGAATAAAAAAGGTCACTACTATGACATAAACATTGTTGACAGAATGAAGGTGATTGACGTAATGTCAGTCAGTTTCATTTCGCTATGCAAAAAAAACGACATTGTTCTAAAAACACGGAAATTATAAACTGCATTTTAAAAAGATTCGGGTATGTAAATATCATATTCTTTCTAGAAGGAATATGTTATTTATAGGACCCGAACTAAAAAACTGGGTCATTCGTGCAGTTGTATTTCAGTGAGAAAGTCGCTCATAACCTTAAACTTGTATTAAAATCTTGTTAGCCCGTACTCCAAATCGGGTAAGTTTCCAGAGATAATTAGCTTTTAAAATGTGTTAATTGTGAAATCTGTCTCGACAAATAATGATAATCATTATTTGTCAATTAAATTTAATATTCAGCCGTCTTGGTTGTAAAATAGTGCAAGTGCGTTTAATTAGTGCAATTAGCGCGTGCAATTATATTAGAATGTAGGTACGGTGCGCGTTCATATCCGTAGATTTTACGGATATGAACGCGCGCCGTACCTACATTCTAATATAATTGTGTTCTAAGCTCTTAAAGCATTCTGTAATCTTGGATCCTTCCGATCAAAAACTGTGTTTTAACGCCGGTACCACGTCATGTGAGATAATGGGCGCCTGGTCCGATCTGCCGTTATCTTCGGGATCTCACACGACGTGGCCGAGCGGCTTCCGTACTGATCCTCATGCAGTACTTCGACGCATTTTCAGGCTCCTACCCTCTACTTTTCTCCGGCCACGCACCGCAGTCGTGACGCGCTGACCGTACTCCGGTCACGCCCAGCTCGGCGCTCGCTACCACGTTGACCGTACTCCGCCCACGTTGCTGACAACAGCGTCGTGACGCGTTGACCGCATTCCGGCCATGCCCTGAAAAATTTCACGAAGCCGTCTCGTCGCTACGCTGCCCTGCTGACATCCTACGTGCCACGAGCCGCGTCGAGCCACGCGGTGATCGGCGCCCCAGCTCTTCAAGCTAAGTCTCTAAACAAGGGACCAACACGTTTTTTATCGCCATCACCTTCCGAGTTCACACGACCCTCAGTCTCCTGTAAATTCATTCGCTTGTTTAATTAAATCTTGACTTATACTATCATAAACTCTTTCCTTTGAAACACCTACCCACTGCTAGGTAGAACTTTACCAAGCTTCACTTGGTGAACGTTTCAGTGGCGCCCAACGTGGGGCATGGATAGTTTACAATAGATTCAACCTTTTCAGGGTCGGCATGTAGACCTTCTGAATCTACAATGTATCCGAGATATTTTAGTTTTTCCCTAAAAAATTTGCTTTTTCCAAAGTTTATGGTAAGACCTGCATTTTTTAGTTTATCGAGGACTTTGGGAAGTAGGGAGATATGCTGTTTATATGAGGGTGCTACGATAATAACGTCATCCACGAAGACGAATACCCTATTCTCGAATTCTGGCCCGTAGAACAATGAGTCAACCAGTCTCTGTTGAGTAGCTGGAGCATTTGTTAATCCGAAAGCCACTCGCTTAAATTGGTAAGTTCCTCGTGTTGGAATGTAGAACGCAGTCTTACAGCGGTCCTCTGGTCTAATCATAATTTGCCAAAAACTTTTGGATAAATCTATACTTGATAGGTATTTAGAGTCCCTTAGGTTATCTAAGATTTCTGTGATGTATGGTAGACTATAAGCATCTTTTTTTGTTACCGCATTAAGTTTCCTACTATCAAGACAGAAACGCATTTCACCGTTCTTTTTAGGGGTCAGTAGTACTGGAGAAGACCATGGGCTCTCACATAGTTCAACAACGTCGTCTGCTAGCATCTCATCTATTTGCTCACTAAGAATTTTTTGTTTTACAAGGGACATTCTATAGTACCTTTGTCGTATAGGAGTAACGTCTCCGGTGTCTATAGCGTGGGTTATTAAAGTTGTTTTACCTAATCCTTTTTCCTCATATGAGATAGCACGAAATTGTGTAATTATAGCATCTGCGGTTATTTTTTGATCAGCGGAAAGATGATCATATGAACTGAGATGTTTATCGTCAAGCTTAACGTTGGCTAGTTGCATTTCATCTGGGCGTTGTAGTACTATACTCTCAAGATTTTTTGGAAACAATCCGAAAAGTTTCCAAAAATCCATGCTTAGCATCAATTCATTCTGTACTTCCGGGACGATATGAACCGCTAACATGTGACATTGTTTTTGAAAAGTAATTGGTAGTTGTATGACGCCTAGGGTTGTCATCTCTTGACCTCCCGCTGCTATAAGTTGTGTGGGCTTAGCATTGTAAGTTTGGTAGTGTAGATCTAGAATTTTTTTGTGCGAGTTATTTCCTAAGATCGAGATACTAGATCCTGTATCTAGAAGGCCTACTATATCGTGGGTGTTTATTTTAACTGACACATACGGTCGTGCAGTGTTTGGTTTAGTACGGATTGAAGAGACTGTGTAGCAGGAAAAGAATTTTGATACCGTTTTTAACCAGTCGACCCAGTCTGACTGATTGGTGTGGTCAGTCTTTACACGGGCTCTACAATCCTTTCCTATTAGTTTTTTTGAGTATTATAACTATTGTTGGTGTTGCAATCTGGACATTCCGGAGAGCGGAAGTCCTTCTTGTCGCATTTGAAACAAATGATCTTTCTTGGTTCTTTGCAATAGAGAAGTTCATGAGTGTTTGACCTACACCTAGGACATGCGAATGGGTATCTGTTTTGTACTGATTGTTGAGTGACAGCTGACACCCTATTAAAATTCCTGTAGTTATTAGTATACCTTGTATTTTGTTGTCCTTTGTTAAATGTTGAAGTTCGGTTTTGGTAAGTTCCTGAGCTACCTGGTTTAGTGTATGCAAATTCCGGTGCTAAAGTTTGGGATGTGACCTGTGGTGGCTCACGGAATTGAGTTAAGCGAGATTGTATGTTTTCGTAATTCCTACATAGCGCTTTAAGAGCTTCAATAGTGTCTATGTGCGGTGAAGCCGCTACTAGCGTAAATCGGTCTGACATTGTGTAACAGTATTTCTAGTTGACTGCTTTCAGTAAGTGGTTCGGTAAGTCTGGAAAACATGCCATGCATTATCGCGATATAAATTGAAATGTTCTCAAGTTCCCCTTGTGTTCGCGAGCGTATCTCGTTAAGTTACCTATAGTCATAGTCACTATGGCTGAAGTCCGCTTTTAGTAATTTAGTTAGGTCATTCCAGGTGGTGATACTGTCCTTTACATTGCGATACCAGTGGAGTGCCTCGTCAGTAAATATCTCGTATGAGAATGATATAAATTTTTCAAAAGTTATTCCAGGAGACTTTACGAATTCCTAAATTTTTTGTATAAAAGCTCTTACGCAAGTTTTTCCGTTATATTTAAGTTTGTAAATTTCTGAATGCAATCCCTTCTCACAAGTCACCGAGACTACTTTTGGCTCTGAAGGAGCATCGCCTTTGTTGGTAGGATTTGATACCTGTACTGTTTCTGAATAGGGTCTGAGTTGGTCAAGGTCTTTTAATTGAGATGCTATATTTACTGAGCATGTTTTGTGAAGTTCTTTATCCGATGCATTTATCCTAGATAGTCTATGTTGAATATGTTTTAGTAGAACTTCTGTTCTCTGGTATAGGTTTTTCTCATATTTTGATTTTAGCGAGGTTAAATTGTTATATGATTTTATAACTGAATCTTTTAGTTCTTTTAGGTCTGTATCCGGGTCTAAATGTGATTCTAATATTGCTTCTGCGGGCAAGTCTTTTGCAAGTTTCATTATTTGTTTACGTAAGTCCTGCACAGAGTCATCCGAGGAACCACCACGAAAGGCGACCTCATATGCAAGTTCGGCTTTTTGTAGAGACAAATAGTTATAAATGGGGTACGCCATTTTTAAATACGGCAGACAAGGGTACCAATATTCCCTCTCCACTGGGAACGGAACTATGCTATGGAGCATGATAACTGCAAAAAACACCCATAACTCCCTCTCGTTTATATCTGTAGACACCTTGTTCCCTGTTATGGGGTTTATTTGCTGCCCATACCTATTACTCTCCGTGACAAAGCCATGATGTCATTGTTCCATATTTTTTTCAAAATTGCAAATGCTCTTATGTGATGCACCTCAAACGTTGGCCCAGATTCTCCCGTTAACACTTCACGCTTCCCCTTTAAGGTCTCGGGATCACTGCGCCAGTCGAAGTAGCACATATCACATCACACATCAGCAGCCTTATGTGTCATCTTGTGCATCGTAAGCAATCAGTGTAAGGTAAATAATCTGTATATTTTTGTTTTCTCATCAGTTTTGTAACATTTACCGAATTTTTTATATAGGGTCAGGTAGGCAACAGTGGCTCAGTCGGATACAGTGGCTCACTCATGTTAAAGCCCGAAAAACGCGCGAAATGTTTCCTTCCTTGTCACACAGTACTAGCGTGTGAACCCCAAACAAGGTTGAACTAGTCGGTCGGCAGGTCAAGCGCCGTACGGTGGTGTGATGGAGTTTTTTTGCTTTCGTGCCCACAAAATTACTCTTTTAGGTGAGTTTCTTTTGTTTTCATACATCAGATTGTGATAATTTGTATTGCCTTTTATATTCACCAATTAGTTAATACTATAGTGTTATCATTCATGTAGTTATTTATCGTAATTATTATTTGATTCGAATTTTGTGATCATATATATTCAAAATGGCGGAGTCGTCGACAGTGACTCAATTCTAAGAAGTACACAGTGACTCGTGAGTCACTGTGTACTACATGTTATTGATTTTTAATTTTTAATGACCGAATAAAGACAACACTTTTATATTAAATAATTTGACTTAATTGAGTTGATTAAATCTTTTTAATTTTACTTGTAGTATGCCGCGACCACAAACTGCGCGAAAAATTGGAAATACACCCCACGAAAATATTAAAGAGGGCTTGAAATTAATCAGAAATGGGGAATCTATTCGTAAGGCGTCAAAGAGAGCTAATGTTCCTTTTGCCACACTCAAGAGATATTATTGGAAAACCAAAGACAGTGCTTCACTTGAAGAGTTGTTACCCTCACAGCTGCAACCTAACTATTCAGTCAACAGAGTCTTTACTGCAGAACAAGAGACTGTCCTTGAAAACTATTTTACGCATTGTGCTCTTTTATTTTATGGGTTAACCGCGAAAGAAAGCCGGAGGGTGGCATATCAGAGTGCCAAAATAAATAATTTGAAAATGCCTGCCTCATGGGAGGAGAAAGAAATGGCTGGTAAAGACTGGTTAATCTCATTCAGGCGCAGACACAACATCACGTTGAAAAAACCAGAAGCGTGCAGTCTTGCCAGAGCCACAGCCTTTAATAAAAGCAATGTCTCTAAATTTTTTGATAATTATGAGAACCTGATTTCTCGAAGTCCTAACTTTGCAGATGGAACCAGAATATTCAATCTGGATGAGACATCTACGACCACGGTGCAAAAACCTCAGAGAGTTCTTGCACCTATTGGTCGGAAAACCATAGGAAAAGTGACAAGCGGCGAGAGAGGGACGTTGGTTACAACGTGCTGTATAGTGAGCGCCAGTGGAAATTTCTTGCCTCCAGTCATGGTCTTTCCTAGGAAAAATTTCAAAGATCACATGATCAAGAACACGCCACCCGGAACTCTTGGATTGGCCACACCTACCGGATGGATGAATACAGCGCTCTTTCCAGAGGTAATAAAACACTTCATTAAACATACGAATGCTACTAAAGAAAATCCATGCATTTTAATAATGGATAACCATGAATCGCATATGAGTTTAGAAGCCCTAGACTTGGCAAAAGCTGCAGGAGTGCACATTCTAACACTTCCTCCTCACACATCGGCCAAATTGCAGCCGCTTGACGTAGGCATCTATGGACCTTTCAAAACATTCTACAATGCTGCAATCGACTCCTGGATGTTAAGAAACCCTGGAAAACCAGTGACAATATACGACTTGGGCGAAATAATTGGATCTGCTTTTCAAAAAGCTATGACACCAAGAAATATAACGAACTCTTTTTCAAAGTGTGGTATCTACCCATTCGATCGTCACATTTTCAATGATGAAGACTTTTTACCCAGTTCAGTAACAGATCGTCCTAATCCAGAAGATCTTCGAGATGTAGATGCTTCGACACCTGACTCTATAAGTTTGCTTGAGGAGTTTGCTGCAGCAATAACACCTGAAATAAGTTCTGCTGGACCATCTGATACACGAGCTTCGACTGAAAATCCTGGACAAAAAACATCTGATCCATCAAATCAATTATATGAAATTTATGAAAACCAGCCTAATGACTCTAGCCCTTTTACGCCTAAAAAGCAACATATTTCGGAAAGTGTGACCTATGTAGTGAACGAACCAGAATCTACTGTGGAAAACATACTGATCAATACTGAATCACCATCTACCTCGGCCGTAAAACCTATTTTCAAATCGCCTTTTGAATTTAGAGACCCTATAAAAGCTGGACCAAGAAAAACAAATAGAAAACGTAGAAAACCTGGACGTAGCCTAATACCTACCGATACACCTGAAAAAGCTATCATAGAGCAAGAAAGGAATATGATTAAAAGAAGAAAAGAAACCAAGAAAAGAAAAACTTCACGCCCAATACTAGATAGCGACGATGAAATGGAGAAGCACGATGAAGTTGTATTAGCAGATTCTGATGAAGATTCTTGTTGGCTTGAATCACCAGAAGAAGATATAGATGTTGATGATGAGATGGTTTTAACAGAGGAAGACTTAAAGAATCCTTTACCACGTAAACCTAAGGAAGGAGAATATGTTATAGTGCAGTTGACCACAAAGAAACAACGATTTTTGTACATAGGGAAGGTATTAGAAGAAAGAAATAGAGACCTGGAATACTACGTATCATTTTTAAAACGAAAGCCAGGCACTGAAAAGTTCCAAATGCCTAATAAGCCAGATCTTTCTCTTATTAGGGAGGATGATCTAAAATATATTCTGCCAAAACCTTCAGTGGTTGGCACTGCTACCAGACCATTATATAATTTTCCAATTGATTTAGCTTTTCTTAAAATATGTTAATATTTTGTCTAACTTTAGTTGACAAGACTGGATGATTGCTTCGTTATTAGAATAGTAGTTTTTGTTACATTTCTTTTGCATCTCCAGTTCAAATTATTATTAGTTTAACATGGTTGATTAAATGTGTAAGATTTTGATCTCTATAATGATAAATAGTTTTGTAAGAACCAAAAGTGACTGATTAGAGGCTGGAATACATCCCAAGGTTTTTATTTTTGTAAAAGAAACATAATTATTATTAGTTTAACATGGTTGAATAAATGTGTAGTTACTGTTGATCTCTATAAAGATAAATAGTTTTGTAAGAACCGAAAGTGAACTGATTAGAGGGTAGAATATATCCTTAGTTTTTTATTTTTGTAAAAGAAACACTACTATCTTTTGATTTTCAATATAAAAATAATTTGAAGTATTGATCTTTCATTTTATTTTATGGTTGAGTCACTGTGTACTATTAGAGCCACTGTGTACTACGGTGTTGAGCCACTGTGTACACCCAGGTGTACACAGTGGCTTGACCTTGCCTTGACCCTAGTTATTTTTTTTCCTTAGTTCTGTAATTTTGGATTTTCTTTGATGCTGTTTTTGGGGTAAGAAATAATTATTTTTACCTCTGGTTCGTACATGTGTTGTCTTAGCAAATGTCTTGCAAAATTCAGAACTAAGTTTTCACAGTAAATACAACAATCTCTGCCTCGAATTACTTTACGGAACACTTTTTTGGGTTTTATTATTATTCACATGTTTATTTTCCTTTTTAAATTTACGTTTTTTTACAATATTTCCTATAAAAACAAAATATTATAAAAAAACTTAACCTAGAGTGCCGCCGGCAGCGGGGCAGGGCCCAAGCTACCGGTGGTTAGGGCTACAGAGTGAGGAACCTCCTGACAATACGTGCCGTGTCCAGGATTACCGCCTGCTGCATCTGATCCTTGACCCAACCATCTAGCGAGAGCCTCTTAAGGTGTTGGTCGAGGCTCTTCGCTATAAGGCCGTTCACCGATACGACTATGGGGACAATGATCGTCGAGTCAACATCCCACATGGCGGTAACATTGTGAGCCAAGTCTACCTTGACTTGCTGAGTTTGTCCTTCTCGGCCTTCACGAGGTTCTCGTCATGTGGGATGGTGATATCGACGAGCACTGCCCGGCGCTGGGACCGGCCGACCAACACGATATCAGGCTTATTGGCGACAATAGTCCTGTCCGTGATGATAGAACGGTCCCAGTAGAGCAAAGCACGACCATTTTCGAGAACTGGCGCTGGTGCGTACTTATAATACGGCACCTCAGACTCGACAAGGCTATATCGAAGGGCAAGTTGCTGGTGGATGATCCTGGCCACTAGGTTGTGCCTGTGCAAGTACTCGCCGTTAGCAAGATGCGAACAACCGGAAATAATATGTCAGAGAGACTCTCCAGGACGGTGTGGCATGCCCGACAGATGTCGACCGTACCGTCCTTCATGATATATTTCCGGTAATTGTTCGTCTTGATAACTTCGTCCGCAATCGCACAGGCAAAACCCTCGGTTTCCCCAAAGAGGTCACTGAAACGTAACCAGTTCACCGACGCTAGCAGGTCCACATCGGGCCCTGTTAGGGCCCGGTAGAACCGCCCGTGCAGCTCCTTGCCCTTCCATACATCCCTGCGATCTTCGATGCTCAGCACCGATGATTTACGCCAGTTCTCGTTTGCCAAGAAATGTTGAAAACTGAGCATCGCGCTGTCATTAATTTCCCCGGTAAGTTTAAAATACGTTGACGCAGGTCTGAGATCTGAGTCGGTCTGAGTATTTGTAGATTCATGTTCCGAATTCGTTATAAAAGTCATAAAAATTAAATGTTTTGGTCGAATCAGTTTTAATATGGCCGTGAGAATTAAGAAGACGATCATCGTAGTGGAAAGCATTTTTATGCAGTTACTGCAGAAAAAATGGAAAAAGTAAAACAAAAGATCCTTTCTTATCGACGTTTCAAGCAGTAGAGATAGCTAGATATTGGTCAAAGATGTTGGTATTAGCATGAAACTAGTTCAAGAAATAATTCATGAACATTTGTGGATGACAATGTAAGTGCGCTGTCGGTGCCCAGAATGTTCATCCCGTTTGATAAGCAAGACGTGTGGAATGTTGTCAAGCATTTTTAGATTTGGTAAAGGATAAGAAGGAAGAAACCATCTCTCAAATAGTTGTAACGAGCCAGAATGTCTACGTTAACATTCACAAATATTTTATCATTAAACTTTAGTTCAACTGCTAAAGTATTTAATAGAAACAGAGGCTTAATAGTTATATGATTATTTACGAGATATTTACCGTGGTAAGGTTGTGGAATGAGCTCCCGATATTTCGGCGCAGTTACATACACCATGTTCACAGGAAGACTGAAGAATGCGGGTGGTTGGTCGAACAGTTAAAAAGTTAAGATAAGATAATTTATTCAGATAACGAACACTCCCACAATACCATTGCCTAAAAGCAATAATACCCATGTGGTGCACGCTATGTCTCGTCAAAAACAAAATACATGTTTACGCGAAAATGCAATAGATAGCGTTAGTGGAACGCTAACACGCGCAGACGTTTCGTTCGCAGAATTAGTATGTAAGAAACATGTTGGCATCGAATAAATTGAGTAGCGCAAACATTATGGTGCCGAAACCCGGGAAGTTAGGAAGTGTTAAGTGCATAGTGAACAGTGACTTGTGTTTGGATTAAAGTGTTAAGGACCTTGGTAAACCGTGAGTACAGACTTAGAAAGTGCAAAGACTTAGAAAAATCAGTGAATAGTGTTTCTGGACTTGTAAAATTTTAACGATTTTCAAACACTTAGCAAATTCAGATTGAACTGTCCATTAACATAGTTTATTTTACTGATTACTGGACTTAGAAAAATCCGAGTGATGTGTCCATTGACTTTGTTAATTTTATAGAATACTGGACTTAGAAAAATCACGTTGAAGTTCCCATTAACTTTGATATTTTATACTACATGGGACTTGTAATATTTCTATTGGTGCTTCTTTCACATAGAAGATTTTATTCTCAGGACTTAGAAAATTTCGTGTGCTCATTGACTTTGGTTATTTTATTTGGTGTACAGACTTGGTTTATTTTCGTGTAACTTACCTTTAAAATGGAGTCAATATCGAAGTTTGTTGCACCTCAAATAGACTTATACGAAAGACTTGTTAAAGCAGAGAGGAATTTTCGAAAAACAGGAAAAGAAAAGATTAAAAAGCCACTGATAGAAACAAGATTAGAAGCGGCAGAGGAATTATGGAAAGATTTTAAAACAGGACATAAAGAGACTATGGCAAATACATCGAAGGAGCAAAGAGATAAGGAAGATTACTTCCAAAAGGATATTTATGATCAGTTTCAGGAACAATATTTGTCATATAAAACTTTGTTAAAAGAAATATACCAAACATTCACTACCTCAGAGACTCAACCAAGAAGAACGATCGAACGATCTAAATCTGCCTGCAATGAAGTTGTTAAGTTACCCCGAATTGAGCTGCCTACGTTTAGTGGAAAATACAATGAATGGCAGACATTCTACGACATGTTTTCGTCGGTAGTACATGAAAACGCAAGCCTACCGCCAGTACAAAAACTCCACTACCTAAAGGGCCGAAACACATAACGCAAACTGCTTATTTTTGCGGCGCCGCAACGCCAAAATCGGCAGTTGCGTTGCCGCGTTGCGGCGTCGCGAAACAGGGCATTATGGTAGGGCAACCATTTTCTCGTGATTTTTGAGTGTGGATAGACGTCTCTCTGCGATGGATCGTAATAAACTTATTGCTTATTTGTTATTAAGAAGACATTATTCTATCTTAAAAATACGGCAAAGAAGATACTGGATACATCCATTAAGTAAGGGTATGAATCCAAATGGCGAGTTCTTTTCTAAAAAATACGAAGCATTAAAGATAGACGAAAAAAAATTTGTTGCCTACTTTAGAATGAGTATATCATCATTTGAAGAGCTATTAAGCGAGTTATCAAAATATATACAGAAGAAAAAAAATAAAGGAAGGAAACCAGTTACTGCTTTGGAAATGCTGGGCTTAACTTTAAGGTAAAACAAATAGGTTTCTTATTTTTTTTTATTGATGTTTATGGCACTCGGAATCAAATGTTTAGTTTTATTTGTACCCCTGGCTTTATACACCTGTGGTACTAGCGGGGTGTCGATAAAAATTTTGCATCACTAGTGTTCATGGTTTGGGGGTACCTAGTGGTACAAAGCCAGGTTCAAATGAAACAAGACAGAATCAAATTAAGCTTTTTGCATTATACAATTTTCTTACTTTAAGAATACTTTAATAGGCCTTAAAAAATGTAATGATCAATTTAAGAAAAATCAAACTCCTCATCTTGTGAAACATAGGAAGTAGCTGACGTTTCGTCCAGTAAAAATGGTGAATTTATTGGACGTTGTTGGTTTGATGATGAGGTAGTCCTCTGTTCAGTAATCGAACTTCCAGGAGTAGAAGTGTGGTAGCCACTCTGAACCGTATTATCGTATCTCATAGTTGAATATCCTTGATTGTAACCCTGATGCTGATATTCTTGATTATAGCCGTGATGTGTATTTTGATGAATTGAAGGTTGAAGAATGTCGGTTAATATTTGAAGCACCCGACTTTGAAATATCAATGTTTGATTCTCATTTAACGATTGTAGAGATGGTAAAATCCCCTTGAAAAAATGCAAATGTCTATTCTCCGGTGTTTTTAATATTGCCAATAAATCTTCTTCAATATCATCCTTATCATCTGCCTTTCGTTTTCGTGGTTGACTTTTATAACGAGGCAATGCCGTTATTTCATTCTCAATATCTCCTTCCGCTACGCATAAACTGGAATCAGTTGCATTTTGTGAAACCTTTTTCAAAAACTGTAATTGTTTATTCAAGTGATATTCTTTAATTTTTGCAGCTCCAGCTCCTGATCGATTGGCATCTTTTAGTTTTTTTTGATATTTAGCAAAATTATCTTTTATGGCCTTCCACTTCTTGACTAAATCATTACCTGCAACAAAAAACTTCACAAGTGAAAAATAGTAATAAAGACTAAAATTCCTTAGATTCCATTTATACTACATATAAAATTTGATATAACTTTCATAAGTACTTTCGGTCCATCCAATTTCATATAAATGGCTGGCCGCCGAAAAAGAATAATTTTCTGCTTTTTCTTGACTTAGGCAAGTTAAAAACTGATTGACTTTGCCTAGAACAACCATAATGTAAAATATTTATTGAGTACTTCTTTGAAAAACTACCTGTCTATCTTTGAAAATCTATTCCTTTAGCAACACTATTACCTGCGCGGTTTGAGTTTGATTATACCTACATTTGTATTATTTTATTATTTGCCTACTAATTATTATTTCATTTTAGATTTCTAGCAACCGGCAGTGACTTTAAAACCATGCATACGAATTACTTCCGAGGAGCAAGTACAATAGCAAAAATTGTAAGGACAGTTTGTCGCGCCATATGGAAACATCTATCAAGTCAAAATATACCTCCTATAACAAAACAGGTTCTAGAAGATGTCGCTATTGAGTTTGACAAGAAAGCAAATTTTCCTAACTGCATAGGAGCTCTTGATGGTAAACATGTCCGTATTACATGTCCTGCGCACAGTGGATCACTGTTTTACAATTATAAGGGCTATAATTCAATAGTTTTATTAGCTCTTGTAGATTCTAGATATAGATTCATTTTTGTCGATATAGGAGCGTATGGCAAGGAAAGTGACTCCACCGTTTTCCAGAACTCTAAACTTTATGATTTGATTATGACACGCAAATTACCTATTCCTGTACCAAAGCCTTTACCAGGTTCTCAAAATGAAACTCCATTTGTTTTTGTAGGAGATGAAGCATTCTCAATTTCGAATAACGTCATGCGCCCTTACTCAGGAAAACATTTGTCGGTACAACAAAGAGTTTACAATTATCGACTGAGTCGTGCCCGAAGATATGTCGAGTGCGCTTTTGGCATCCTAGCCAATAAATGGCGCATATTTCATCGATCTATGAATGTGCAATACGAATTTGCGACAGACATTATCAAGGCATGTTGTGTAATGCACAACTTTGTTTTGAATCGAGATGGAGTACAAGCGACCGATGACATTATCTTTGATGATTCTGATCTGCAAATGTTGCATTTGCCCACAGCAAATGAAAATAATTTAAGCCCACATCTAATACGGAATGATTTTTGTAATTACTTTTCCAGTGATGTTGGCGCCCTAAGTTGGCAATTAAACAAAATATGAATGTTCGTATACCTACTCAGTTCAAAATACAAATAATACCTTAATACATTTGATTCAAACTATTTAACATGTTGTGAACTGCGAATAAACAATTTAAATGGCAATTTGGTTTTATTTATAGTATTTGTTTACCTTTTTGAATAAGAGCGCGAGAAAAAAATATAATTTTAACTTAGAGAAAATCTTTTGCATAGGGCATTAAAATAAATGGTGTATTTCATATGATTAAAAAAAAAAGATACATGCTACTTACATTAAACTACAATTTAAACCGCGGATCAGATTTTTACGTTTTTACTACAGTAAAAATTGTAGTTTTATTGTGAATAGTGATCGCGTAAACCTAAGACTATATGTTACTACTTACCCAGTTTTGATTTTTCGGTTGAGTTTTTTTCCTTGTAATCAACATAAACGATCTCACAAATGCTTTTCCATGCTTCTTGTTTTATAAATTTGTCTTTATAGGTTTCGTCACTAGTATCCCACAAACAACGGTGTTCCTGAACCGAAGATATAAACAGATCGACGTCAACGTCAGACATTTTAATTTTAAAACTGCTTCTCGGTTGACACGTGTTGTTTGCAAGAGTGTTAGAAACAACTGCATCCTTGTCAACAAGTATGACGTCATAACGCTGGAATTCACGTCGTGCGTTGCGGCGCCGCACCGCTATAGCGCACTGCCGATTTCAGCGGCGCGGCGCCGCAACGCGCTTATGTGTTTCGGCCCAAAGAGTTGTTTGTCTGGAGAGCCAGAGCTGCTGATTCGTAACTTTAGCACAACTGACGCAAACTACAATGAGGCATGGGAACAGCTGTTAAAAAGATACAATAACAAGAAATACAACTGCAACAGCATAATGCAAATATTATTCTCACAGAAGCCGATACAGTCAGAATCTTCAACTGCATTGAAAAACTTGTTGGACACTACTTCCTCGTGTTTAAAGAGTCTAAATAACATTGGGGTCAATACAGAGACATGGAATGCAATCATTGTGTATATGGTTGTATCAAGGCTGGATCAAGAATCTCACAAACAATGGGAGTACCAAATCAGCTTAATGTCTGAAGAACTACCTACTTGGACCCAACTTATAAAATTTTTAGAATCAAGATTCCGAGGATTAGAGATGATTGAAAGCAGTAAGACACCCAACAAGATTGCATCGCAGGCTCCAAAACAAACAGTAAAGACTAAGGCTTTTAATGCAACTGTTCAAGAAGAGAAGAAGAATAATAGTACGACATGTCCAAGCTGCAATGGCTTTCATCACATATGTCATTGCAAACAATTTGGGAACAAATCGGTTCAAGACAGATATGATTTCGTTAAAAGCAAACGACTTTGCTTCAACTGTCTCGGATCTGCTCATTCAGTTATGAATTGCAGACAGACAACCAACTGTAGAAAGTGTGGCAGAAGACATCATTCGCTGTTACATGTTATCAAGGCCAAGAAGGCGCTACTTCTAACACTACAACACCAAACGTAACAACTATGGCGACGGAACGTGCTCAACAATCTATAGCAGTAGACAAAGCTATAGCAACCCCCTCAGACACACACATTGTAGCGAATTTCTCAAAGAACGAACAGCATCAAAGCTACAATGTTTTGCTGGCAACGGCAGTGATTAAGGCGAAGTCGAGGAGTGGCATCAAATATGTTATTAGGGCTTTATTAGACCAAGGCTCACAAGCCTCTTTTGTTACTGAATCAACCGTTCAATTACTAGGGCTGAAACGTATACCAATTAGTGGTTGGGTGTCAGGCTTAGGGGACGGTCAAACGAGGATCAAGCACATGGTTTCACTGAAGGTGGAATCAAACCACAACCCTAATAATTCTATTCAAGTAAAAGCGTATGTATTGAGTGCACTACCGTCAACGATTCCGAGCAGAGAGATTCCCTCTCCAATGTGGATGCCTTTAGAAGAAATTCTATTAGCAGACCCAACATACACCACCCCAGGCAAAATAGACGTTTTACTGGGTGCAGAAGTTTACAGTGACATCCTACTCAGTGGAGTAATGAAGCATCCTCAAGGACATTTATTAGCACAAAACACAATCCTTGGCTGGATCATATCAGGTAGAATGTCACAGGAAGTTACATCAACAAATGTGATCAGTTTGCATGTGCAAACCCGAATAGACGATCTATTGAAGCAATTTTGGGAAGTCGAAAACGAACCTCCATCAATTAAAAAACGGATGACAAGCGACGAGCAGAAGTGTGAAGAGATTTATAAAACGACTACAGTAAGATCAAAAGACGGACGATATGTAGTGAGATTGCCGTTTAACAGTGAAGACCCGGAGTGTCAATATGGCGAGCATAGAAAAATAGCTGAGAAAAGGCTCACCTATTTAGAAAGAAAACTTGAAAAGAAGCCGAATCTATGCGAAGAATACCGAAATGTATTAGAAGAATATACTACATTAGGCCATATGAAACCGGTAGACAAGGAAAACATTGATAATCCGAATGCTGTTTATCTTCCTCACCACGCGGTAATACGAGAGGACAAGCTTACAACCAAAGTGCGAGTCGTTTTTGATGCTTCTTGCAAGGGAGTCAATAATGTGGCATTGAATGACAATCTCTTAGTAGGTCCTAAACTTCAACAAGATCTCAGGCATTTACTCATGCGATGGCGAACTCACAAGATATGCATCATAGCTGATTTGATCAAAATGTATCGCCAAGTACGAGTGGCTGACGAAGACATAAATTACCAAAGGATCTTGTGGCGACCCAATCCGAATGAAGAAATGCAGCATTTCAACCTTCTGACGTTAACCTTCGGTACGGCATGTGCGCCTTACCTGGCTGTTAAATCACTACAAAGGTTAGCTGATGAAAATCACGAAAAACGATTATTACATGGATGATCTGATGACAGGATGTAATTCGGAAGATGAAGCTATTGAAATTTACGAGGACATGAATAAATTGATGAACGCTGGAGGTTTCGAGATTCAGAAGTGGAGCAGCAACAACAAAAAGTTGTTAAAACACATACATAAAGACAAACATCGTGCAAACAATTCCATAGTGATACAGCAAGATAAAAAAGGGAAGGTTCTAGGTATATGCTGGAACAAAGAAACAGACAATTTTGAGTATTCAATAAATTTACCCGAGGTCAAAGGGAAATTTACCAAACGACAGGTACTATCTGACATAGCAAGATTGTACGACCCGATGGGGTGGATTGCACCTGTGGTTATAGTTGCAAAATTGTTTATACAGAAGCTATGGAAATCTGGATTAGATTGGGACGATGATTTGAGTGAAGATTTGTCAACAGTGTGGATTAGATTCAGGAAGGAGTTAGAGGAGGTCAAGAATGTATGCATCCCAAGATGGCTTAATTGCTCGCCAGGATGCAGGACAGAACTACACGCATTTGCAGATGCGTCGATGTCAGCTTATGCCGGAAGTGTATACCTTCGTGTGATTGATGAGAATGATCACGTCTCGGTTAATTTGTTGTCTGCTAAAACAAAAGTTGCTCCCATCGAGAAGGAAATGTCGATTCCACGATTAGAATTATCTGGAGCAGCTCTAGTGACTAAACTATTGTCGGAAATCGCGGAAGTTATGGGTATCCCTAAAGAAAATAGATACGCCTGGACCGATTCGACTGTAGTTTTGGCTTGGCTCAAGGGACCAGCTTGCAGATGGACTACGTTTGTCAGCAATAGAGTATCGGAGATTTTGACTATGACAGATTATGAGCAATGGGGACATGTATCAACACATATGAACCCAAGTGACTGTGCTTCGCGAGGCTTAAAACCAAGTGAATTAGCTGAGCATTCCTTGTGGTGGAATGGACCTGCATGGTTGAAGGAACCTTTGAAGAAAGAGATAGTCGAAGTGATAGATACACATGAAGAAGAGAAAGTAAAAGCATTATGTACACTACAACAACCGGATAAGACAGAAAAACCATGGGAGAGATTTTCATCATTTACAAGAATGCTAAAAGTTTTGTCGTTTTGTCGAAGAATTTTGAATTTAAAGATTCCAAAATCAGATCGAAAGAGTATTAAAAATTATGTTACATCAGAAGAGATAAATCAAACATTGAAGAAATGTATCAAACAAGTACAACAGCATGAGTTTGCAGAAGAAATCAAGCAATTGAAGACGCGAGGGAGTGTTCCTAAGAAGAGCGCGCTTCATCCTCTTTGTCCTATCTTTGATCAAGATGGGATCCTAAGAGTTGGTGGACGGATTGATTTGTCTGGTGCCAGTTATGAAAAAAGACATCCTATTATTTTGCCTGGTAAAATTCACTTTACCAAGTTAATAATAGCGGATGCGCACAGCAAAACAATGCATGGTGGACCCCGACTCATGTTGAATCACCTGAGAGGCAATTACTGGATTTTACGAGCTCGTGAATTAGTGAAGAAGCATTACAGAGAATGCGTTACATGCTTGAGATTATCAAGAGCTACGAAAACACCATTCATGGGACAGATTCCCGCAGCAAGATTAAAACCGAGCAAATGTTTCAAATCTTGTGGAGTCGATTATGCGGGACCCATTAACGTTCGGTTTTCGCCAGGACGAGGATCTAAATCCTATCGAGGCTACATAGCACTTTTTGTTTGTATGGTGACGCACGCGATACACTTAGAAGTAGTTTCCGATCTGACTTCTAAGGGATTTATAGCTGCCTTCAAACGCATGACAGCCAGGCGAGGTCATTGTCAAGATTTGTACAGTGACAATGGAACGAATTTCACTGGTGCTAGTAGAGAACTGCGTGAAATGTTCAACAGTGCCAAATCGAATATGTCTGATGAAATTGCGCAATTGTTGACATTGGAGAATACCAATTGGCATTTCATACCACCTTCAGCGCCGAATTTTGGTGGGTTATGGGAGGCAGGTGTGCGCTCAGTCAAGACCCACCTTCGTAAAGCCGTTGGCGAGAGTACACTCACATATGAAGAACTTTCGACAGTGTTGGCACAAGTGGAAGCATGTGTGAATTCACGTCCGTTAACTATAATTAGTGACGATCCAAACGACCCTCTACCACTGACACCCGGTCACTTTTTGGTAGGAGAACCGTTGTTAAATGTCGCGGAAGGTGAATGTATGCCACTTAGTCAACTAGATAGATGGAGATTAACAACCAAAATGGTAAATGACTTTTGGAATCGATGGAGTGTAGAATATTTAGTTACGTTAAATAAGCGATACAAATGGACTACTCAGCAGGATGAGCCAAAAATTGATGACGTAGTAATTGTAAAAGAACCAAATTTGCCTCCTGCTAAGTGGCTCATGGGTAGAATTGTCGATGTCCATCCGGGAAGGGACAATGTTGTCCGCGTAGCTACAATCAAAACACAAAATGGGCTATATAAACGCCCAGTTAGCAAATTGTGTTTCCTTCCCAGAAAAGATTCTAATACATCTGATTAAGTTATGTTTTGTATAAAGAAGAAACTTGATTGAGTATATTTTAGTTTCTAAAATTGTTTTGAGGTTCATTTAAGTTAACTCTTTGATTTTTGCGAAAATGGTGCGTATATACTAGGTACCTTTACAAGCCAACGAACACCAGTTTGCTAAATTGATAAACAAAGGGAATTCAATTACTTATTAAACACTTTTCTTTTCACACGTAAAAGAAACGACAGTTAACACTTTTCTTTTCAGATCTTGGAGGGCTCTTTAGTTACAAAAGAGCCTGAACAAAATAGAGGAATGGCTAGCAAAATAGAGAATTGCCGCAAGTGTATCAAAATCTGTACACATAACTTTTACCCTCCGACAAGAAGATTGCTCTCCAGTCATTATTATATCATACTAAATGGTATCCAACTACCAAACCATGATACAGAAAAGTATCTAGGCATGCACATGGACTGTAAATTAAAATAAATAAATAAAATAAAAAAAGCCTTTTATTTCTCATCATTCCAATTACAATAGAATTAATTAATTTTATAGTATATTATGTCAACTTTTACATTATATAATTCTTAATATGAATTATTTGATTGATTATACATTATTTTGAATTTATTTCACGTCATTGTTGTTATCCTAAATTAAATGTTAGTTGATGAGAACCCCTGTTGGGTATAGGCCTCCTCTAGAGCTTTCCACTTGTCCCTGTCCGTTCTAAGATGATCCAGCCAACTTCTTGATACCATCTACCAAGCGCGCTACCGGTCTGCCTTGCCGCCTTTTGCCCTTCGGTCCACCTTTAGTCGTGGTGTAAGTCCACCTTTGGTCCGGCAACCTGGCTATATGGCCTGCCCATCGCCATTTTAGCCTAAGTGCGTGTTGCAGGAAGTCAATAACTTTTGTTTCATTTCGTATATCTGCAGCACGTATTTTGTCTTTTAATTTTAGTCTCATTATACTACGTTCCATTGAACGTTGGCATGTGGTTATCTTATGTTTAACATTTTCAGTAAACCTGACCTGGGTGTTTACTGAAAATGACCGTAAATTAACCTGGGAGAAACATTCAGACCAAGCGAGACGAAATCAACCTCTAAGCTGGGTACTCACTTAGCAGTGTAGCACGTAACGTATCAGATACGGTATCAACCTGCAAGTGGGTACGGCTCGTCCACGGTCCTCCGCGTATCTAGCTACGAGCTGCCTGATCCGCAGTGCTCGCAACGACGTCACGCCGACAACATGTCTCAAATGGTGGCTAGTGCTGCGTTCATATTCATGTATAATATTTTAGATAATTATAAAAGCCCACGTCGATTTTGGCAAAGTGAAATTTTCAAAGATAGAAATCGTTCTATTTAATAATGGATATGAAGTCTCAAGAGATTAGTGGACATTTCAAGAATTTCACTCGTATGTCGAGTACAGATTTTGAGTATCTAATTAATTTAATTGGCCCTCAAATTCGCACTAGAGACACAAGGTTTAGAAAAGCGATACACGTTCAAGACAAATTGGCTTTAACATTGAGATTTTTAGCAAGTGGTGATTCATTCACTAGTTTACAGTATACCTTCAGAATGTCTAAGCAAGTTATAAGTAAATTCGTTCCAGAAGTTTGTGCAGCAATCATCAATGCATTAAAAGACAATGTAAAGGTAAGTAATTGAACTTTTTAATATAGAAACTAAATCGATGACATAGGCAAATAAAATACTGTAGGTAACTTAAACATAATCATCCATGTCCAAAAGCTCAGACAATTCACTTTGTGGAGATGACATAGCATATTGTTCGTTAGTTGATAGATGTTGAGGAGATGGTTGACCCGGAGATGTTTGACCCGGAGATGGTTGACCCGGAGATGATTGTCCTACAGACGCATATATTTGGGATACCTGTTCCATATTTTTGGATGTACTAGGACCTGTATAATATCCAACATTGGCTGGTTGGCTATACGCCTGCATCGAACGCATTGTTGCTTGCATTGTTGGTTGAACTGAAGAATATCCTTGAGACGTTTGTGTCTTATTGTTTGTGTGCTGGTAGGGATATTCATCGAAGAAATGGCAGTCTGCCTTAAAAATTAAGTCACATATGCCTTGTTGCACGATATTTTTAGTGTGCTCAGAATATTTCATCATTTTAATTCCTACAAAAGTCAAAAAATATTTAATTTCCTCATTTTGCGTGTTGGTATTTGACGAGGCTGATTTTAAAATTCCAAAAGCTTCTTTCAGCATTTGTAACTTTGGATCGCGTTTTTCTTTTTTACTTGGCGGCCCAGATTGTACTGAGCTATCTGGTGTCTCCGAAATTCCTTCTGCTCCAGCTGCATCTTCATTGTCCTCACGTTCCGTTGTATTGCTTACCTAAAATATGATATAAGTTTAACTGGTGTGTTATCGCTTGCAGATTCCTGACAACTCACTGGACTGGAAAAATATATCCGATGACTTTAACAATTTATGGAATTTTCCTCACTGCGTCGGAGCAATAGATGGAAATTATGTGTTGCTACAAGCACCGTTCAACAGCGGAGCAGAATATTTTAATTATAAGTCAACATACAGCATCGTTCTGTTTGCCATGGTGGATGCAAATTATAACATTCTTTTCGCGGATGCCGGATGCCAAGGGCGAATCTCGGATGGAGGAGTGTTTAAGAATAGCAAACTACATGACATGATCGAAAATAATATTCTTCAATTGCCCACACCTGTACCTTTGCAAGGCCGAAATACGCAACTGCCATACTTCATTCTGGATGATTCTGCCTTTGCGTTAAGTGAAAATGTGATGAAACCTTACCCCGGGCATGCTCACGCCAAAGGGTCAAAAGAAAGAATTTTCAATTATAGACTCAGTAGAGCTAGGAGGGTGGTTGAGAACGTCTTCGGGATCATGTCAGCCGTGTTCAGGGTACTAAGAAAACCAATGCATATTGAGCCAGATAAAGCAACAACAGTAGTGATGGCCATCGTTCACTTGCACAATTTTTTGAGGCGCAGCTCCTCCCGACCGCTTTATATACCAGGTGGCAGCCTCGACACAGAAGACGAAAATGGAGAACTAATTAATGGAGCCTGGCGGCGTGATCAAGAAATGACGTCATTCCATGCTATAAGAAATGTTGCTCGCCGTTCTCCAGCGGCGGCTAAAGAATTTAGAAATGAGTTAGCAGGCTACTTCACTGCAGAAGGAAGGCTTTCCTGGCAGGACGAGTATGCATGAATTAAAAACCTACCCAGTAGTAGTGGTAATTTGAATGGCTTTTGTCACCCTGACTATTCATAGTATAAGATAAGATTAAATAAAGGAACTTACAGTATTCAATCTGTTTTGGCGTGGAGTGTCTCGGTTTAATAAAAATGACATTGCATCAAAAGCAAACCATTTACTTTTATATATCTCTGAAGTTCCTGTAAAAGAACGTTAATACCAGATTTTGTAAACAATACCTATTAATGTTAAGAGCGAGTGATAGCCTAGTGGTATGACCGTTGGACTGCCAAGTCAAAGGTTGCTGGTTCGAACCCAAGGCACACACCTCTTACTTTATGTGTGTTTTCTCGCTGCATCGGGTTAGATTAGATGCCGGCCCCAATATGATTAGGAATAATAAGGCTAGGAGGAGGACCTATTAATGTTAAGAACATTGTTATAGTTACGCACTTGTGAAAAATATTAATAAACGTTTCATACCTTTACCAGTTCCATTACTTTTTTTTATTTTCATTCTCTCTCTCCTGTAGCAAGACAATAAAGTGATCATCTTATTTTTACAGTTTTCTCCTGACGTACCTATAGCTTGTCCAATAGTTTCCCAAGCATCCACTTTTAGATGTTTTTTGTAATAATTCTTATTTTTAGGGTCCCACAGTACTGGAGTATTCTGGTAAACCTCAATTAGATTTAACACTTTTTCTTCAGTCCACTCCATAATGAATAATTGAATACGTAAGTTCGTTTGAAGCTCGCGCGTACGTACTCACTACACAAGCGGTCGTGACGCCGTCCACGAGCACACTGCGAGCCGCCTTTGTGTTCGCAGTGAAACCGCCACTCGGCGGGTCACTGCGAGCTTACAGCGCTCCACGCGCGAGCGGCTCGCAGCGGGCTCATGCCTACGTACTCACTTCATACCGTATCTGATACGTTACGTGCTACACTGCTAAGTGAGTACCCAGCTAAATACCGGGGTCTCTATTGGCTGCCGGATCAAAATTCAAAACTGTCACTGGACAACAAGCTTCTTGTGTACAAAGCAATCATAAACTACTACATTTTGATTTTATTACTTTCATTTATTTTTATATTTTTTGATCTACCTTTTTATTGAATTGTATGCATTATTGTATGGGTTGTTCTGTTGCCTGAAATAAATTAATTTGAATTTGAATAAAACCAATCTAGTGCCTCAAACATCATGACCATACAAAGGGCATAAAATTATGTCCTTAAACAAATATCAAACTAACCATGGTTTACCAGAACAACAGAGGTCCATGAATATCTCAACATGGCTATGGTAGATAGAGAAATAGTTACTCATGGAGCCAATTACAAACTGAGACTAGAAAAACACCCGAATCAACTTGCGGGTCAACTCACTATCTCTGAAACTATCGCTTGCTCCGCTGGGAGCAGCGCCCTCCATGTTAAGAAGAGGGAAAGTTGTTTGGTGGAGCTAACTTTGCTTGGGGTTGTGAATTTGGATTGTTGGTTGGAGAGTGGTAGCGTTCGTTACAAGGCGGAACACCTTGTCCCCAAGTAATTTTCAAGTAATTCGATATTGTAATTAGTAATCATAGCGCTTCGAAATAAAAACTGTGTCAATGTACGTGCGATGTCTCATTCTCCTCGGCCACTATACTCACGCCGTAGAAACAAAGAATAATCTTATGAAAATCGGCCATCCATCGACGACCGAAGCGGCCCCACCTCTCACGCCTCGACACGCGCGCCGTCACATATATAATAAACTAGCCGTTACCCGAGACTTCGTACGCGTACGCTTTCACCTAAACTTTCAACCTTTTTTGGACCCTTTAATTCGGCCTTTTCGTAAATTATTTTTTAATGAAGTTTTACACCCACTTGTCAAATTACATATTCGTAGTTGCATAACTTTCAACACAACATACAAACTCCAATTCCACCTCCTAAATCTTTCTTTTTTTGTAAAAATATTATAACAGTATTTATTTATTTTAAACTATTAGCCTGAATACCAAATTTTATCCCTAAGTATCATCAAAAACAAAAGACTTTAATTCGGCTTTTTCGCTAAATCCTTAGCGGACCTCTATACCCCATAAGGAATCTACGTGCCAAATTTAAGCTTCGTAACTCAAATAGTTTTTGAGATTTCGTGACAAGTCAGTGAGTGAGTGAGTGAGTGAATTTAGCTTTTATGAATATAGAAGATTGGCATGACTACTATTTGGCATATTTTACTTACTGCGGGAAAATGACATCGAACTACATTCGTTTTCAAAGTTTGTCGAGAGCATCACTACATCACTATCACTATCACTACATAGTATAAAACAAAGTCGTTGTCGCTGTCTGTCCGTCCCTATGTATGCTTAAATCTTTAAAACTACGCAACAGATTTTGATGCGGTTTTTTAAAATAGATAGAGTGATTCAAGAGAAAGGTTTATATACATAATACATGCATAATATAGTATAGAAACACTGATAATTGTAGAGGTTTCTAATGTAATGTCGTAAATAAACAATTTTTTTTTGCTTTCATTGCAAATGCTGGCTGAACCCTACGTGATAGATCAAAATAATGTACTACAGTATTGTATATCTTAAAAAGGTCTACAAAAAAGTCCGGGATATCTCTTAGGTATAACCCACAATAACCATTTTATATTATTTATTTTTTACGAGAAAATAATGGCTTATTTATGAAGGGATTTTAAGCAATACAGCATTAATCTTTATCCAATTAAGTACCTCTTTAGGCCCTTCCGTTGTAGTTGTATCTCATTCGAACGAGGCAATGAATGCTTGGAGGCTTGCTTGTCCAAACACCGATTTTCCCAGGAAGTCTTCCCAGAGACTGTGGGATCAGCCGATCTGCGAACTAGCACGGAAATCGCTACTAGATACGTGTCCTAGTGTTGCAGATCGCGCTCGTATTCTTGCTGTCTCTGTTTGGGATTCTTTTAACACGGGTAGCCTTTTAGATCCAACCGCATTTCGTCTAGCTGTCAGCTTACGCTTGGGTGCAAGGTGCTGTGAGGCCCATCGCTCTCAGTGTGGTACTGCTGTTGACCAGCTCGGTCACCATGGTCTCTCTTGCTCGAGAAGCGCTGGTCGTATTGGCCGACACGCTAGGTTACGCTAGGCGAGTTTTTTTTTTATAGATACATTTTTACCATGGACAAAATCGTCCATGCCTTTATTTGCTCATTTTTAAAAATATAAATATTTTTTAGTTATTATTTTTTCTCTTAGGCGTAATAACAAGACTTAAATTAAACTTAAATACTAATGAGTCCATCTTAATTGACTATTTATAATTATAAATAGTCTAGTTAGTATAATTAATAATTAAATATACTTTTTTTTTCTCTCTCCCTTTGTCTTTTATTGCACTTCACAACTTTCTCTTAAATTATCATAACAAAATAAAATATAGTTTGAACAAGACAAAGGCGCCGAGCCTAGAGCAGACCGGCTCCCGCAAGCAGCACCCGTTCACGAGTTGACGCGTGTGCCAGCCATAGTTCTCCTCGCCATATTTGAGGGAAGAGGGCGACCCACCACACGACGCCGCTGCAAGAAGAAGCCGCTAAGTGACAATGACCACTCTAGGTGCTCACTCTATCTTGCACAAGACATTACTACTCAAATCACTCACCACCAACCACGGAGACCGTTGATCTTTGTAGTCCTTGGAGGATAATTTAACTACCACTGCATCGCGACTTCGCATGGCCATTTTGAGATTATGCTCTATTATTCGCTTAGTTGTAACTCCTATACAAAAGGCGATAAGTGTATGGATTCCAAGTGGAAGTGGCAATGGGCAGGCTACATCGCTCGAAGAACCGATAACCCATGGGGAAGAAAGGTTCTGGAGTGTAGACCACGAACCGGAAGACGCAGCGTAGGGAGGCCTCCCACTAGATGGACCGACGACATTGTAAGAGTCGCGGACATCCAGTGGATGCAAAAGGCAGGCTGTCGTTCAGTGTGGAGGTTAAAGGGGGAGGCCTATGTTCAGCAGTGGACGTCTTCTGGCTGATGATGATGATGAAAAAAACAGCCGAGCCATACATTTTGTCCAGTGTCAAAGACCGTTTTAAATGGAACAGCTTTTTATTTATTTTTTGTCGGGCAACAGATATATGTTCACGGCCATTGAAAAGTAAATAGAGTTGTATACAACTTTGCATTATTTTCAGACGATCTTGGTTCGGCACAACTGCAGGATCTACACCAGCCAGTTGATCCAGAACATGAGCAACAAACTGATTTCTCCATTGAGGGGCTAGCAACTCGCCAGTGGATATCAGAAACTTATTTCTAGTTACGTATTATATAATAGAAACTTAAACATAACTAGAAATAAGTTAGAATAGAAGGCTACCAACAGTGTTTGCAGCGTCCTTTTTGTACACGGTGATCACACTGCGGTCACCAAGCCGCCTACCAAGCATGTGGATTATGGCAACACCCCTCTTTAGGAGGGAGGCCTTTGTTCAGCAGTGGACGTTTACTGGCTGATGATGTGATGTGACGATTAGTGTTTACATGTGTACCTATATTTTTTTTATTTAATTAATGAGTATAACAAAAATCACAAAGTTTTTTTTTAATTCACAGAAGTAACCAATAAAATCAATACTATAAAATTATGGTAACTGGCGAAGAGCGTGTCAAGACACGCGTATGCTAGGGTTCCGTATGCAAAGTAATATAATTGTGATCACATTCATAATACAGGAATTGGTGGTTATGTACTTAGAGCAAAAAATAAAATACAGAGCCCCTACGGCGGAGCATGCTCCATCGTAGACAGCATCATCACTTAACATAAGGCAAGTTGGCTGACATACGCAAGACTGCTGCTCCACTGCTGGGTCTAGCCTCTCCTCCTATGCCAGTTTAATTTGCCGAATCTCTGATGGCTGCCGCTATATCCTGGCCCGCCACTTGCGGCACCGCACTGTTAATTTCACTGGCAGTTTCCGTTACGCAGCGACCAAATGCTGGAATAACATACCTCCACCCATCAAACACTTGAAATCGCTGACTACTTTTCGGTTACACCTTAAAAAATTCCTTATTGAACAACAGCGTCAGCATGGTGTGGTAAATGCTGATTTGTCTTACATTTAGAAGTAACACCTACTGGTGTTGCATGTTATGTGGGAAGGTAGGTGTATGTAAAATATATTTATATATTTTCTGTGGTTGTGCTGTTTAGTTAATATAGTTTTATGTATTTATTTATTTTTTCCCTTTGGTCCATTTTTTATTTCAATAAATTTTTCGTTCCTGCTGTCATTATTACTATTGTTATTAAATACTCTGTCTTGTTGTTATGTATAATTCCTGTTGTTTTTCCATATATTTTAGTACCGTAAATTTAGTATACTTATTTTGTGTCCTACTTTTTTTCTGTTTCCTATGTCTTATTTGTTTAAATTGCATATAGATAATTAAAAATATATATGTATATTTGTGTTAAGTGTATTGTAAGTGTAAACTCAAGGGTTCGTCTGAAAACCGGCGCTGATCGTCCTTGGCTTTCAGCATTTATGCCGAGACGGACCCATTCGACACTGATTGTATTCTCTAGATATAAGTTTTTTGTAAAGGTGTCGAATAAAATTTATTTTCTTTCTTCTTTCTTTCTTTCACTTGGATAGCTCTTGCTAACTCCAAAATAGCATCACGCAGCCCTCGTCCATTCTCCAACATCGCTCGAGTGGCTGGGCCGGGATCCAGTTGCTGGACTGAAAGTGAAAAAATATAATTATATATAAATATCTAAGGTACTTGTCCATGTAGCCTGATTGGCTTGCAATAAAATTTAGGCTCAAAACAGTTTTAACCCATAAATGCATGATTTTAACTTTTTAACCAAATTAAATTTATTTGGGCGTAAGATTAGCTCTATAATAAGGAAAAAACAGGGTCTTTGTACCAACTTGTTGTTTTAAGGACCTCATGTAATTTGTGTACACTGGCAAATAAACGAAATAAATAAATAAAAAAAAAAATAAAAAAAAATTATAAAAATACTTTATTTATTTAGAAAAAATGGGTTGGTGGAAATTTACATCATTATGTAATCAGACTAACCTACTGAGAACAAAATGTGCAGTGAGATAATAAACTTATTCATTGTGGTATTTGATGAAACAATTGTTGTTTTTGTTGAGGCAAAGATTAATATTACATTTGGAACAGTGTATAGTTCCCTAATATCCCTTACAATTGGGGTATTTGCAACGCAAGGATCCACCTACCAAAGGCCAATGATCTTGCCCATCCCTGCGAACTTCTTTTGGTGGGGCAACTGCTACAGCACTTCTTTTTTTTTGGCCTGGATTTCATTTTCAAGAAGACTAGAACTTGGACGACCTCTTTTTTCTTTTGCTGCTCCCATGTTACAAAGGACGAAGGCCAGTTCATTTTGAACTGTCCCCACTGAAAGGATTCCTTGAGTTGCCAAATAGAACACCAAGGGCACAGAAGTATAAAAATTTTCGAAATAGACAATGTGGCCAACTTGTCTTGGTATACCTCGAGCTAAACGCAAGACAATATTGCTGGTTGAGCCCAGATCTGGTTCATTCTCAGGTTTGTTGGTAAGGTCCTGCCCAGCATAAACCTCAAAGTTGTGTGCAAATCCTTGTAAGCTGCACAAAACATACAGTTTAAACCTCCACTTATGAGGCTTGTTGGGCAAGTATTGTTTGAGAAAGTGTGCAACTTTAGTTGCACACTAGGGTGGATCAAAAAATTTTTTTTTTGATATTTGTTTTTGGCTACCACTAGAAACTTGTTACCTACTAACATAATATCATATAGTAAAAAAAAAATATTTATTCAAATGTTTTATACTGCCCCAAGGCTGTCAAAGTTTACTAAAAAAAAATAAAAACCGCCACTGGTAAACTGAACTTGTGGGTAAATAAAAAGCAGGAAATTACTATTTATTAAGCTTTAATCGTTGTTAAGGATTATTAAAACTATATGAAATTTAAAAAAATCACAAACTTAATAAGCCTGTAAAAAAATTATACACTCATAAAATACCTTAAAAATAGGTTTTTACTGTATTTTAAAATCTTTTTTGGAGTTGAAAACTGGCATAATTTTTCGAGATTCCAACCTCGTTTTGATGAATCCATCCCTTCTGATTGGGCCACATACTGCTGCAGCTGCCTCGGTGACAATTTTGACGCACCTTTCTGTGGCTTGAGTGTGGCAAGGATAGTTTTTGATATGAGGCATAATTTTAGTTTCTACTAACTGTGGGTTTTGAATGCATTCAAGAATCAAATCATAGCTTATATTTTTGGTTAATGGTGGTTCTGTTAAAGTAACTTGTTTCCAATTTATCATTTCGGTGTAGTTTTCAGCTTCAAAATTAAATTTTGGCAGCACAAGAACTCGGGGAGATGTTGTGGCCGAATCTCGTGCTTTTGTAATATTTTGTAAAGCTGCAATTCTCACTTGCTCTCTTTCATCAGCTAACATGGCCAATAAAATGTTTTCTGGGTGCCCAAAATAGCCATTTCGTTGGATAACTCGGTCCACAATGACTCTCATCTGCTGGGGAAGGTATCGCGATAGCATCATAGTCTTGTGTAAATGTTTGGCTCCGTGAATGCAAAGTGGTTCAGTTTTAATAGAAAACCACATAGGGGCATATACTTTAACCACAAAATTTACTAATAAGAGCAAATTGTCTGTCGGTGCAGGCGTAGAAATATACAACCGCAGAATCCGGTTTCCTGTTGTAAGCCATCTTGAGTGTACTATCTTGCCCGGGTTTTTCTTAGCTAGACTTTCATTACAAGATCCCAAACTGATAGCTTCGCAAATGTCAAACAAATAAAGTTGATCCGTGCTCAAATCATTTTTATTTGTAATTACAGGCAAAGTGCACTTGATTGCCTGAAAGGGCTTCAGCGGAAGTGTCTCACAATCTTTCAACGCTTTTCCTATATCTCCTGAAAAGCTTCGAGGTCCAGTCGTTGTGCCATCAAGGGCCTCAAATAAATGACGCAAATTGAGCTCATTTGCGTGTAGTTGGCAAATAAACCATTGCAACGGCCTTCCCAGTTTTAACTCCAGACATCTTACAATACCACCCTTGTGTCCTGTGTTTACTGCAGTCCCATCACAACCAATTACAACAAGCTTACCGCAGTCAATTTCTTTTTGGGCCAAAAACTCATGCAGTTTCTTGCTCACGTGTAGAGCTTTTCCGCTTTGCAAAGCCAGGTGACCCATGTACTCTGAACCGGGTTCTTTAATCAAACTTATGTGTTCCTCTAACACAACCTTCCTTCTTGAGTCTTCATATACTAATGTTTTGTCTTTGCGTCCATCAAAATATAAGCCGAATTCGTTATGCTCAAACGTAAAGGATACATCAATCAATTTGTTTCTCTCTTTGTCACGTGCGCGTCTAATTCTATTTCTATCCACAACATTTGACATATTTTCTGCGGAAACAATCCCAATATCTTGCAGTGTTGCCGATACTATCGCTGCACCAGCCCGATCTGACACACCAAAACGGTCTAAAGTCTTGGCAATGGCGGAGGAGTCCTGTAGTATATGAACGCTTTTTATCGAACTCTGTGAAGACTGTGAATCTTTTTGATCAGTGGTTAGTTCAATGGAAGTACTTGTGTCTTTATGTTTAGAGGGTAGTTCAAAAGCAGTACCTTTGTAAGCAGTAGACTCGATCATAGAGCATTTGCTTGTGGACGGTATGGGCTCAGACTCTGAAACAAATACTTGCTGGCGTTTAGTTTGACACCAAACCTCCAGTTTTCTTTTTCTACCGAGACTTTTCTCAGTTTGTTTGGTTACCTTTGTATCAATACTGCCGATGCCCATTTTTCGATTAGTTCGCTGGTCTTGCAAAAACTTTCGTTCTCGAATGGGTACTTTTAAGGCTTTGTCGCACTTACAGGAATCAAAACATTTACATTTGCATGTTGCTATGTCAAATAAACCTTGCGCTTCTTGTTTGAATATTTTCATGCGTTCTTTATAAGATTCGACGTTTTTCCTCGATGAATAAGGTTTTAAAAGGTTTCGATACTTATCATGATAGTCCTTAATCTTGCGAACTACGGATCGATCGTCAATAGTAGGTATCGAAGCTAGCTCCCATTGCCTCGTAACTTTCACAGAAACTTCCAAACAAGTGTCACTAACTAAGTTCTTATATTGGCCTTGTTTTTGTTTGTTCCGACTAATCCACAAATAACACAACATAACATCTTCGTACGTTGGCAATGTATTTGTAGGCAAATCCCGAGCAGCCCCAAACACAGGACACACTGCGTCACTTCGTAACAAGGACATAATTTTTGCAATAATCAACCACTCAGAACAATAGTTGTGGCGCAACTAATGGCTCAACGCAACCCCGCTTAGGTGGGGGGAGAGGTTTGTAGTGATGCACCACAGTATAATTGAACGATTAATTATCATTCGATTAATAAATAACCGAATCGTATTAGATAGTGGGGTAACAGAAATCATGCCAAATATTAGAATTCGATAATAAAAGCCCCCAAAATCGGTAGATCTCGTTTATTTGTATTTAATTACGTTGAACAATGCTATCCTACATGCTACGCCATATTGCGCCCAAGGAAGAGAGAGAGACAACATCAGAAAAGATATGCTGTCAAAACTAGGCATAGACAGTTGTAGTGAAGCCAACTAAGTCGATTTAATGTTCTCTAATCGATTTCCAATAAGAAAGAATAAGAATATTTTGTAAAATTTAAGGAAGAAGAAACAGGGGGCAACCCCTGTTTCTTCTTCCTCCTCGGAATCCCCGGCCCCGCTGGCTTTTATTTGGGTAATTCCTCGCTATATGATTGGGCTCACCGCATGAGTAGCATTTAAACGTACTTGATTGAAAAACATACTCATTGCTCGGTGTGGCGTTCTTTGTAGAACCTTTTTCTTTCAGCTCTGCGTCAAGAATCTTACTCTTCACAAAATCTATTGTTAATTCTATGTTTGACGTCTCTAGAGCGGTCACTACATGTTGATATGTTTCTTCTACACTGATTAACAGTTGACATACCTTGTCTTTTTCTTCTAGCTTTGTTCCGTTAATTTCTATTTCACGCACTATTTTGTCAAATTTTGTAATATGTTCCTCTACACTGTCATTCCTCTTGCATTTTAGGCTCATTAATTGCCTGCGCAGATATAAAGTTGATATTGTGCTTTTTCTTTCAAAAATTTTTCTTAGATTTTCAATCATTTGATGTGCTGTTTTTGCGTCTTTTACATATTCTAAATGTTTATCTGGCAGAGATTGTATTATGAGATTTCTTGCTTTGACGTCCTGTTTTATTTTTTCTAAATCTTTTTTATCAATCTGCTCAGTTTTGATGACATTTTTACATCCTTTTTCATCCAAAGACATCTCGATTCTGAAAAGCCAGTTTTGGAAATTTCCTTTTTCCAAGAGAGGTATTTTGTAAATCTGCGCCGTCATTGCGTTTATTTCCATTTTTTTATTTGTTCTGGTTGTATTTGTTTCACTGAAATTAAAATTCTTACCCCTTTGATCCCTAGCACGTTTTCGATTTTGTTTAAACTTCCTACTTTTTTTTAAAAACTGTGTCGATCTGACTGATTTTGAGTTCCCGTGCCCATAACCTATTAGAATTCGATAATAAAAGCCACCAAAATCGGTAGATCTCGTTTATTTGTATTTAATTACGTTGAACAATGCTATCCTACATGCTACGCCATATTGCGCCCAAGGAAGAGAGAGAGACAACATCAGAAAAGATATGCTGTCAAAACTAGGCATAGACAATTGTAGTGAAGCCAACTAAGTCGATTTAATATGTTCTCTAATCGATTTCCAATAAGAAAGAATAAGAATATTTTGTAAAATTTCCGTTAGCTTGGGGCAGTACTAAATATTAATGTATATCTTTCATATTTTATATAATGAATGTTAGGTAGGTGTAACAAATTTTACATAGTTGTCAAAAAGGATTGAAGCAAAAAATTTTTTTTCATACATTGAGTGATCCACCCTATTGCACACATTTGTTCATTTATGGACAGGCGTTGGTCCATGGGTACTGATGAAAATTTTGAATTCAATTCATCAATAACAGGGCGTATCTTGAATAGGCGATCATGGCCTGGATCACCAATTGCCTTGTGGTGGTCATTGTTATTGAAGTGCAATATTTTTTTCAATTGTTCAAACCTGTTATTAGACATCACCGAATAAATTGGTTCATAGCCATATTTTGGAGACCAGTATGCTCTTATATTGGGAAAATGTTGGACTGACATATATATAAGTATTCCAAAAAACTTACTCAAGTCTGATAAATTGGTTGCAGTTGTATTTGCTGGATTTTTTTGTGTGGCATACATGTTTGTTTCTTCCACTATCCTTGCCATGAAATCTTCTGAGAAAAAGTAGTTGAAGCATGCATATGGAGTATCTAATGGTGACAACTCTGGTCCTAGGTCTGAATTGCCTTTGAATGTAATTTTGGACTCATCAAATTCTATGTTCTTTTTTTTCCATATCAATTTTCGTTTATCTAATAATGCTGAAAATATGTGTCCTGTAGGGTCACTATTGTCCACAACCTGGTTATCCATTACCTCATTTTCAACCAAGGGTGGGTCACTTTCGTGGTTTTGTGGGTTTTCTGTGTCCTCCTCATCACTTTCTAACATGTTCAGTAACTCGTCTCTGTCATAAGTTCCAGGCACATTTTCTTCCTCTTCATCAGACTTCTCCATGTCATCTTCCGACAGCCACCCACCTTCCAAAGATGCTAAATAATGTTCAATATCTCTGTCATTCATTTTGCTAAATATCAACACCTGGAACCAAAAGATAAACGAAATCAAATAAAACAATAGTATTTTACTAACTTTCATACTAGCTAAATGAACGTCATTACATGATGATGTAAATTTACATCAAAACAATATTGAGTTTGTTTCTTCATATTTTTCTATTTATGAACAAAATTATATACATAAATCAAAATACTGACCTCAAATCCATCAATTACGAATAAACTGAGAAGTAACCGTGAGTATTTTATACCACTTTTTTCCAATCACATTAGCCGAAATCTTCACCGAGCAAACTAGCGCGTAATGATATTTTGAAATGACATTTGACAGCTGACATTGAAGAATGAACTTTTTTTTTCGTTCGGAAACGATACTATGGTTCCTTAAAAGTTGCCATGTACAAAAAATATAATCCAAATACCCTGTGGAAGCGACAAAAATTTCATTGAATTGGTTGATGGAAATTTCCATCACAATGCATTCAAGGGTTAAAATTTAGGCTGCCTGAAAAGCTATGGTCACCCTGGGCCTGGGTGACCATACGGTCGAGTGATACTACTGGGCTGATCGAGCTGTATATTACTTTACTTTGCTTATTGGTTAGAAACTTCTAAAGGGGCTATGCTGGAGAGCACTACATCTGTAATATATCTCCTGTTTTTTATGGTTGATCGCAAAGTAAATGTTGTTTAAAATGATAAGTAGGTACAACAACGATATCCTCAAATATGTCCGTTGTCTCTTACCTCGGCTAGGACGACGCCTATTTCGAGTTGGCCTCGGCAGTGCATTTCTATTTTCTGCCGAGGTAACTGGTGGCAGCGCTCCTCCTAAATCAACTGGAGGCAGCTCTACTGCCTGTTCAACTGGTGACAGCGCTGCTCCCAGTTTAATTGGTGGCATCGCTGCTCGCAGTTCAATTGGTGGCAGCGCTGCACCCAGTTGAACTGCTGCCTGTTCTGCTCCCACTTGACTTGCTGGCATAGCTGCACCCAAATAAACTCCTGGCAGTTCTGCATCCAGTTCCAGCTCATGTTCGTCTAATTCTGGTCTGGGACACGATTGCTGAAAACAAAATAATATAATTTACAATATACATAATTACATATAATTATCTTTTACGTACATTGTAAAAGATAATTATACTAATCTACTACATGCTACAGTCTTAGGTGACAATTAAGGACGTGTTTGCGCAACTGTTAAAAATAAGCTAACTTTCGGTACATTTTCAGACAAAACCGTAAAACAGACAGACTATAATTTAGATATACTACACTACAGATTCTAGGAACTACATTAAAACTACTATAATGCATAAGTATAGTGACCACATTAGTTTCAAGTTGGACTATGCCGTACACCGATTCTGGACCTGATATGCCCAGAATCTTTTCTTCTAAGTCCGACAACGGTGGGACAGGTGGGCCTCCTCCTGAACCAATAATCGAATCTCTGATTTTGCTGGCTTTAGCCCGCACTTTTGTTGTCCACATTGTCCAAATCTGGTTCAAATTGTAAAGATTGTTAGTAATTAATAAATTTAGATTTGAATAAAAGTTATCCCGCAACATCCCTTGCCATTGAGCTCTATGGCTAGCTGCTGCCACAAAGATCTCACCTCTGCTCTTGCCCAATTCCCTGGAAACAGTTATGTTACGTTAGGTGCTATTTAGGAATAGGTAACTATTAAAACACGATTTCCTGGCCTTCCCCCAAACTTACCTCGCGCCTTTACCGGATTTGCGTGTATTTTTTCCACCAACAGTTCTATTTGAACCTTGTTCGATCGGTTCCTAATAATTTTTCACTTTATTGTATTTTTGGCTACTCTGAGATAAAATACGTACGATTTATGTAAGTTTTAAAACTAACTATAAGTCCGCGACAGTGTTGCCAACACAAGATCATTTATTTAAGAAAATTATTTATCCCAAATATTATGGAATCCAATAGACAAGCCATACATTACCGTCAGCCGTACTATTTGTTCCTCGTTCGTACTAGCCTCCCACTAGTTGGACCGACGACATTGTGAGAGTCGCGGGCATCCAGTGGATGCAAAAGGCAGGCTGTCGTTCAGTTTGGAGGTCAAAGGGGGAGGCCTATGTTCAGCAGTGGACGTCTTCTGGCTGATGATGTACTATTCGTTAGTTCTAGTCTGCGTTCAAAAATATATCAACAAGTGCAAATTGGCAGCGTTTAGAAATATAAGAACTGTTTTAGTTTTAATCCTTCCGCTGCCAAGTAATGACACCCTAAAAAAACCCCAAAGAAATCCTGCCCCTGATACCGCCCTTTTCAATACGTATTACCCATAAATTTAGGGGAAAACCCCCAAGTTGGCACCACAAAACCACAAAAAAGTCAACACAACATGCGAAAAGCAAGAATCTTGGCAGACAGGTGATACAGGCAGGGATGACATTTAAGTTTTTTTTCATGTCTGGTTACAGTGTTCTTCAGTCGGAATAATAATAAGGTTTCATCATAATCAGCCTTTTAACAGTCCACTGCTGGACTTTTAGCCTACCCCCGAAAGGGTGAACCGTAACTATAATAAGGTTTACATGATATTAAATAAGCTCAAACAAAGTCAGAGTCGAGCAAAGTAAGTTGCGGATAAGTGTATGTCATGCCCTAGTAAGGGCTTGTACACAAAACTGCGATGCGACGCGATGCGAATTCGCAACGCAGAAAATTACGACACGAATTGCTGCGATGCGATTTCGTGCGGCAAGGCGTCTCCCAGGGTGACCATTCCTTCGACGACCGTTAACCGTACTAAACGTATTTTGAATTGAAAACTAGGTCGTGACATGGATCGTAAAAAAAAATTTGCACTTTTATTATTGCTTAGGAGATACAGGAAAAAGAAACAAAGAAGATTTTGGGTTCATCCATTTATTACTATTATGAATCCCGATGGAAACTATTTTCTTCTAAAATATAAAGCTTTGAAAAACGACGAAAAAAAATTTTTGGAGTATTTTAGAATGAGCATATCTTCATTCGAAGAGCTTTTAAGTTTATTATCACCATATCTTCAGAAACAATCGTACAAGGGGAGAATTCCTGTTATGCCTCTGGAAATGATTGGCCTCACTATCCGGTAAGTAAAGTAAAACAATAATTGTTTACATTAGTTTTTATTGAGAAAAGAGTTTTTAAAATATTACAATCCATAAAATTTACGAAAAATCAAAGTCTTCTTCAGTTGAAAGTGTGCTTAATATGCTTGAGTTAGAAAAATCATTACTGGGTGAATCAATTTGATCTGGTATGTTAGATGACTGTGGACGTATCAGTGGCATTTGTTAAGATGTCGCAAAATGTTGAGTTTGATAGCCACCCTGGTAGTTGCTATTCGGATAGTAGTAGCCATGAGGTTGATGCAATTCTGTTAAAATTTGAAGAACTCTGCTCTGAAAGATTAGTGTTTTATTGTCATCTAATCTTTCAAGTGATGGTAGAATACCTTTAAAAAAAGATATGTGTCTATTCTCAGGTTCCTTTAAAATCTTTACAATATCATCTTCAAATTTATTATTAACCATCTTTCTTTTTGGTGGCTGCCTTTGGTAACGTGTTTTAGATGTACCTTCTTGATTATCTTGCTCATTTTCTGACTCATTTATACTAGTAGTGGTCTCATTTTGCAATTTTTTCTTAAGAAATTGTAATTGTTTGTACAGATGGTATTCTTTTATATTTTTGGATCCAGACCCTGACCTACTTGCATCTTTGAGTTTCTTTTCATATTTATTAAAGGTATCCTTAATCCCCCTCCATCTTTGTATTACTGAATTACCTGCAAAAAAAAATAGACAATATTTAATTTATTCATTTATTTATTAATCTTTATTATTCATCAAATACCAATTATACAGAACAATAGGCGAACTTAACGCTAGAAGCGTTGTCTACCAATTAATTAAATTAAAATAATTTATGTATGTTTATGTCGTTTTAGGTTAGTGTTCTTTATTTTTCAAGTTTGTTATATAAATTAATCCTTTTTTTTTCTATTTATGTTACAGATTCCTAGCGACCGGAAATGAAATCAGAAATATACATTTAGATTATTATCGAGGAATAAGTACAGTTGCTAAGATAATACGAGTAGTTTGTAATGCAATATGGAAATTTTGTTTAAATGCAAACATACCAAAAATAACACAACAGCTGTTTGAAGAAATAGCTGCGGACTTTGACAAGAAAGCCAACTTCCCTAACTGTATTGGAGCCGTTGATGGGAAACATATTCGTATTCGTAGTCCCCCAAAAAGTGGATCACTTTTTTTTAATTACAAGAGCTACAATTCAATAGTTTTGTTGGCTATTGTGGACTCGAAATACAGATTCATCTATGTGGACATAGGAGCATATGGAAAGGAAAGTGATTCCACTATTTTCCACAACACGAAACTGTACGACTTACTGATGAGAGGTGATTTGCCTACACCAACATCAAGGCCGTTACCGGGCTTTCAAGAACCGGTTCCATTTTTGTTTTTGTCGGAGACGAAGCTTTTTCTATTTCGAATAATGTCATGCGTCCTTATTCTGGCAAGCATTTGTCTGTTAAACAAAGAGTATTCAACTACCGTTTGAGTAGGGCAAGAAGATATGTCGAGTGTACTTTCGGCATACTGGCCAATAAGTGGCGAATATTTAACCGGCCCATTAACGTTTCATATGATTTTGCAATAGATATTGTTAAGGCTTGTTGCATACTACATAACTTTGTAATTAACCGTGATGAATTAGACACCCCTATTGAAATGATCATAGATGATTCCGAACTACAACCACTTCAACAAATGAATGTAGGTAGTCAGGTTGAATGTAGGGAGTTGAATGTAGGTAGTCAGGTGGTAAGTGCAAATATAATTAGAAACGAATTTTCGGATTACTTTACTAGTGAAGTTGGAGCATTAAGCTGGCAACTACAAAAAATTTAAGAATATACAATGCGACTTGCATTGTTGCTCGCGTTCTTGGTAATAAGTCAATACAACAGGTACAAAAGGATCACATCGTAAAACATTAAAGTAACTCGCTGTCGACGCCTAAACATGTAAACAATTTAAAGAATATTTTTTGTGCTTATATGAATAGAATGTTTGATTTGTAGGTAGTTTTAGTAAAAAGTAAAAAGAAGTTATACTTACATAATAAATGTATTTGTGTACTTAGTTAAGTTTTGGGAGCACTTTGTTTTAAAACTAGAAATAAAAATACGTGTAGCCGATTTGGAGGCTTTAATGCTAATGAATCAAAATCTTAATGCTAACTTAAAACGACACGGTGGCCTGGGAGGCCTTACTCAGCATTACCAAGAAATACATTGTGATATGCTGAGTAGTCCGTCTGCTAATCTAATACAGACGGATGGCGAGGATGCATAACTCCTCCCTCCCTAAGTGAGAAATTATCGGGATGTTCGATTTGAGGACTTTTCCGACAATTTCGTAAAAACGGGATAACCCTAAAATAAAAAGCATACACAAAAGTTATACATAAACTTAAAATTACGAGGCCTAATGTGGCGTAACCTAAAACACTGATGCTAATAGAGTCCGTTTCTCTTTTAGTAACACTTTCAAACACTTCACTATTTTTTAACGCAAACGACAAATATTTTACTTCATCCAAGCCGATCTCGTGCATGTTAAGTGCTTGTGCACTTGACAAACTCGCGTTCGTACGAAGTTGCGGTAGATTGATGATAGGCATCGGTGTCGCCATATCTATCTCGGTGTAAGTACGGTGGTAACGGATCTTGATTTCGTTAATCTCGACGTCACATGGCTCGTCGAGTGTCATGATGTAAGTCCCGTGTACTGGGTATTTGGAAATTTCATCACCACATCGTTTGGTAAGCAGTGTTTCCAATCTCGTAAAAAGTATCCAATTGTCGTCGGTAATTTTCTGAAGTTTTACGTCTTCTAGGTAGACAGGATATCGTTTGCAGCCGGTGAGATTTTTCTCATATTTCAAAAGTTGCTCTTCACAGGTAGGCCCACTGTACAAGGCTCTGTTGTCATCATTGCATAGGTAATGGTCTCCAGCGCCAAGAGGGTGGCAAGGCTTTACGATCGGTAAGTATTTCATCCCGTTCGCCAATAGGTAAGGGTATTTAGGAAATATAGCAAAGGTTTGGTTTTCAGGTTCGTGGAAAACTGGGAGTGCGTACATTTTAAAATAGTTATAGGTACAATTATCAGTTAGAGGAATTTCCATAATGAACGTGATCTGGTTTTTCTTAATGTATGATTTTACAGTAATAGTTTCTTCAATTCTGACTAAATTTGATTCGGTAGGTTCATATACCAAATTTCCAACATTTGATATTAATTGCAAATGGTGCAAAAGTTCAGTAGAGTTTACAATAGACTGGTGTAAGATAGAGCTTTTACTTAGTGCTAATGCGGTCTCGATTTCACTTAATTTAATAAATATAGTACGGAAGTTACTTATAAATAAACTATACAATCCTAAAACATAAGAGGACACAGCTAAATTGTTTTCTTTAGTTAACGTTTCTTTCAAAGAGGTTTCGACCATTTTTAGGCGTGTATCAAGAGTTAACGAATCTTGGTGGATTAACTCAGTAATATTTATGAGGCTGTTCAACATTTTGGAGACGACAGTAACTTTCTTTGAAACAATAATTTGGTCGTGGTTAGTTTCGGAAATTAATTTATCGTATTTAAGTGCGTCATCATGATCTAGATTTCCTGTTATAACTTTTATAATAGAGCCTAGTGGATTGAAAATGCCTCTCTTAAATCGATTTGGAATTAGTTGACGATATTTATCAACGGTTATGTCGCGTAGATGCTCTGCGTGCATTAATATATCGATAAATTCATGGGGAAACTTTTTGTTTAGAGAAATCAATTTCTGATACTCGGTGAATTTTGCTATGACAATATTCAAATCAGTATAAACATTATCTAAATTCAGGGTTTTTATAATTGTCCAATTATCTATTTCCACATATGCTTGGCCTTCTTTTACTGGCAGGACTCCTGGATTACCTTCCAGTGATTGCAGATGAAGAGCAGCAGCCGATGTTGCTAGCGCCAGGATACAGCACCTGCGGAGGGCGTTTTATATTTTTAATCGGAGCCTTTGTGTCTCCTCTTGCTGTTTCTACTTTAATAGGGGCAACGTTTCTTTCAGTCACACCTATGACTTTCGCCTTTTTATATCTAGCCTTATCTTTACTTTTCCTTTTATTGATGTCTTTCACGAAGACAGTCTCTTCTTGTAGAAGTTTAATGTTAGTTTCACCACCTCGTTTTTCTCTAATTAGTTCCTTATTAGCCACTATATTTTTTGCCAATTGCTTGTACAAGAATTTCGTGCGCTTCTCATGATCTTTTACTAGTTGCTGGGTATATGCTTTTTCAAATTCTACGTTAAATGGATTGTCTGTATCTGTATGACCGAAAACGACTTCAAATGGGGTTAGACCTGTCGTTGTGTGTATAGTATGATTATATGCCATAACTGAGTACGTCATGATAGACGCAGCGTCGGTGCATTTCTGTTCATATTTTCCTAATCGGTATATTTCAATAATTGTTGAATGGAACCGTTCGATTAGTCCCATTGAGTTCGGATTATTGACTGTCCCTATATGACGTTCTATTTTGTGGAGGCTAAGGAATTCTTTCATTAACTCGTTATTGAATTCCATGCCAGGATCTGAACTTATCCTTTTGGGAATTCCATAAAAAGAAAAGTACTTCATTAGGGCTCTCACAACTTCCGGTGTTGATTTGTTTGGTATTTCAATGGCTTGCCCTAATTTACTGAATGCATCGATTAGAGTTAAGTAGTATTTGCCTTCCATGGAAAACAGATCGATGAATAACTCCTGGAACGGTGCATCTTGTGTTTGTGTTAATTGCAAGACGGGTTTTAGGGGCTTCCTGTCGTACTTCATTTTCCTGCATGCTTCACAGGCGTTTATGATTGCTGCTACTGTCTCTTCCATTTTACTCCAAAAATAATTTCTTCGAATCCTGACTAATGTTTCCTTAATACCACGATGGCACGTTTTTCCTTCATGATATTTCAGAACTATCTCTTTCTGTTCACTTTCTTCTTCAACATATACAACTCGTTCTGTGCACTCATACAGGTTAATCATATCCTTTTTAAATAGTCCAACAACTATATTACTAAACTGTCGGCGATGTTCATTTTCCTCGAAATAAATAAAATACTTAATTTTTGGCCTGATGTACTCTTTGAGAAATGTTTTAACTAATTCTGGGTTGTTTGTAGGCATGAAAACTTCTAAATTTTTTTGTTTTTCGCGAGAAAGGTCTTTTACATGTAATTCATTTTTAAGCCATGAAAATACTAAAATTTGGTTAGGCTTGTTGTCAATAGCCTCGTGTAAAATGGGTATTCCTGTTGATTCTAAATCGGCGGCCGAATGAATAGTTTGTGAATTACTACTTTCAGGTGCTGATTGGATAACCGGGCGTTCAATCTGGTGTTCAGAAAACAGTACAACGGTATCTGAAGAGTCTGAAATATTGCTACGACTAGCAGACATTGTTTTACTCAAGTCTGATATCGTAACAGTTGATGAATCGTGTCGTTCCCTTTTACCACCTGACAATTGTATGATGTTTTGAACTACCTCGTCCATTTCTTTCTGTAATTTACGTTTTTTTCTGTCCAAGTTTACTGCCATTGAGTTTCCTTCATCGTCCGAATCTAAAGCATTAACCTTAATCCTACTTAGGGCGTCTGCATTCGTGTTTTGTTTGCCATTTTTGTATATGATTTCAAAGTCAAAGTCTTGAAGGCGTAGCCTCCAACGTGTGAGTTTACTATTTGGATCCTTAAGGGAGTTCAGCCAGGCTAATGGTCGATGATAGGTGTATATGTAGAATTTTTTTCCATATAAATATGGTCGAAAATGTTTAGTCGCCCAGATAATAGCGAGTAGCTCTCGTTCTATAGTGCTATAACGAGTCTCTGTATCACTCAAGGTTCGGCTGGCGTAAGCTATCGGTTTGTCGCTGCCAACCTGTCCTTGTGAGAGCACCGCCCCTAAAGCTACATTTGGAGCATCTGTTGTTAAAATGAATGGTTTCTCGTAGTCAGGGTATTGCAAAAGCGGTGCGTGAGTCAGGAGTTCCTTGCATTTATTAAATGCGTCAATATAATTTTGATCTATGATGATTTTATTGCGTTTTTTCAAACAGGCAGTCAATGGTTGGGTTATCTTTGCAAAGTTGGGAATAAAACGTCTATAATATCCAACAAGTCCAAGGAAACTTTTAATTTCTGTCGTGGTTTTTGGTATTGGGAAGTTCATTACAGCTTTAATTTTGTCGTCATTAGGTTTCAACCCGTTTTTTGTAATGGTATGTCCAAGATACAATACTTCTTTTCGCAAAAATTCTGATTTGTCAAGCTGTACCTTGAGGTTAGTTTCTCTGAGTCTATCAAAAACTAGCCGTAGTTTTTGGATATGCTCTTCGAGGCTGGATGAAAAAATGATGACGTCATCAAGATACACCATACAGTGTAAACCTTGTAGTCCTCGAAGTACATGGTCCATAGTACGCTGAAAAGTCGCGGGAGCTGTCTTTAAACCGAACGGCATCCTCAAAAATTCGAAATGGCCGTTCTGCGAGCTAAAAGCTGTCTTCTGTCTATCCTGTTCCTCAACTTCAATCTGATGGTAACCGCTCGCTAAATCTATTGTACTGAAGTAAACACTTTTACCCAATTTGTCAAACAAGTCGTTAATATTTGGTAAGGGGTATTTGTCGTCGATGGTAATTTCATTTAGGCGTCTGTAGTCTATAACCATACGAAACTTTTGCTCTCCAGATGCATCGATTTTTTTCAGCACTAGGTGCACCGGAGCATTCCACGGGGAATGGGACTCTTGGATAACATTATCTTGTAACATTTTCTGTACTTGACGATTTATTTCATTTGCTTGTGTCGGAGCCTGTCTATATGGTTTCACAAAAATCGGGTCTTCATTTTTGGTACGAATTTTATGTTTTACTTGGTTGGTAAAAGTTAAAGGCTAACAGGTCACAGTGGAAAATATCTTTGTATTCTCTACAGAGCTTAGAAATTTTTTTTCGTTCCTCGCAGTTAGTATGGTCCAATCTGAGTTTATTTAAATTTTCTTCAAGTATTTTATCCGTTTGTACGCTTGTCAAGTTTGTAGAAAAAGGGAGGTCAGAATCTGTATTTAAATAATTCAAAACTTGCAAGGGTTGTTTAACTGTGAGAATTACTCTTTCGTCAGAAGCGTTTTGGATAACTGTAGTAGCGTATCCGTTGATACAATTCACTATTGCACTTGGCATTCGTACGCCGGGGCCAAATTCTCTATAGTCAATTATAGCTTCGCCTGAATGTTGGTCTGTAGGCACTTTGACGCGTTGTTCTGACCGCGGTTGAAGTTCAATTACATAGTTCAGATTTGTGTTAATTATTGGAATGCATGTGGTTTTTGTTTTTAAAACTGAGTGTTTGAGGTCAATTACTGCATCCAGTTGTCTCAATAAGTCATTTCCGATTAAACCATCGTAGCGCGAGTCGACATCGTACAAATAAAATTTGTGAAAATCATCACTGTTGAATGTCGGTAACAGTGGAATTTCGATAACTTCACTGTGTCTACTCGACGCATGGGTACTGACAATTTGGAAGGGTTCATACCTGATATTGTAGTAAAAGAACTGGTACGCTTTTTGAGGGCTCAAGAATGACCTTGTACTACCAGTGTCGATCATCATTTTTGCATCTATTTCCGGGATATAAATGTGAGGTAATTTAAGCGTGGGGTCACAATTTAATTCTACGACTTCTTCTCTATTATGGAGGCCGGTATAGGAAAATTTTCAGTTAATTGTTCCTGGGGCAATTCTGTCTCGTTATTGTATACTTCGTGTTCAACGTCGTCCGTGTATTCGTACTTACCGTAGTCAAACTCGTTATCATCGTAATATTCGTGATACTGTTCGTCGTCATATCCGGTCATCTCGTTGAGCTTAAAACCTTCGCGTGGCAATGGAACGGCTGTCCTCATAGTTACGTCTGAGGTTTGCAAGCGTGGCGGCTGGACTTGGGGTGGTCTGTATCCGAATTGTTGGGGTGTCATCCCAACATTAGGGGTTGGTCTAAAGCCTAATGGTTGCAGCTGATTGTTACCAAATTGTGGGCGGTAGCCTAACTGTGGTCTGTAACCGAACTGTGGTGGACGATACCCAAGCTGAGGCCGGTAGCCGAAGTTTTGCGGTTGACCTTGAGGCATCCTAAACGGTGTGGGTCGAATGCCGAAATTAAATTTAGGCGTTGCATCATTATTTGGTAATAGAGCAGGGAATCTAAATCCACTGGGTTGCGGGTTCACGCCAAATTTAAAACCTAAACCAGGATTTTGCGGTAAAGTCGGCCTTGACACTGAACTGTTACTATTAATACCGTGCATACGTTTTCGCATGTTATACTGGTCGTGAAAGTTTACTTCTTCAAGCACTACACTCAGAGCATCTTCCAAGGTCGCTGGGCATTTTAACCTTACTATGCGCACCATATCCTCGGGCAAGTTGTAAAGAAATACGTTTAATGACATGTTATTATAAATAGTTGTTTTTGCGCGTTTTAAGGTAACATCATCTAACATATTCACTTTGGAAATCAATAATGACCGAACACTTTGAATTCGACTACAAAAATCCAAATAACTTTCACCGGATTTAATTTTCATCGATTCAAGTTCAATATTTATGCATTGTTCACTGCGCGGATCTCCAAAATGTTGTTTCAGTAATTCTTTTAACTGGGTCCAAGTCGTAACATCTTCGCGTTCAGATAATAAAGCAGCCGCTTTATCATTAAGTCGACTTGTTACAGATTGATACACAAATAAATCCTGAGCAGCATTGCCTCTATACCTGCTAATTACATATTCACATTTTCTAATGTATAAATTTAATGTGCCCTTGTCTCCTCCATAAATAGGAACAAGGTTCAAAATTTCGCGTGGAATCGGTACGACCTCTTCTACTTGGGCCATTTTTTCGTAGAGTAATGAGCAGGTTAGAGAATACAAAAATTAAATTCTAAAATATTAATTGAATAAGATGTCACTACACATTTACTCCACTCTATAAGGTTTTTTTCAGAATTCTTATAAGTATAGAGTACTAAGCAGGTTACAGCTTACAGCATGCAAAAATTCAATTTTAAAATACTTATTGTCTACGATGTCTCTACATTTACTCTACTCTATAAAGTTTTCTCAGAATGCTTATCACTAACGGTGAACTAAACAAAGTTTTATATTGAGTCACCAGACACGTTATAATGAGCGAAGTCTTATCTCAATAATAACAATATTCGTGGAAGGTTAGGATTTGGAAAGGATGGCGAAAAGTTTTACTCACCAACCGACCGCTTCCATCCTGCGTGTCCCGTTCATAACAAATTTATTTGGTTTGAAGATTCACTCTCGCCGCATTTCCGCGATCAGGTAAATTTGGATACCCGGATAATCACACGAAAACTAGTGCAGCGATATACGAGCGAATCCTACCGGCTGCGCCAGTTAAGTTTTGGGAGCACTTTGTTTTAAAACTAGAAATAAAAATACGTGTAGCCGATTTGGAGGCTTTAATGCTAATGAATCAAAATCTTAATGCTAACTTAAAACGACACGGTGGCCTGGGAGGCCTTACTCAGCATTACCAAGAAATACATTGTGATATGCTGAGTAGTCTGTCTGCTAATCTAATACAGACGGATGGCGAGGATGCATAACTACTTACCAAGTTTAGTTTTTTCATTGTTTTCTTTTTCCTCGAAATTTGGAAATAAACTTTTACACACGTCCTTCCAACCATCTTGTTTGATGAATTTGTTTTTATAATCATCATTACTAGTGTCCCAAAGAACAGGGCGCTCCTCAATCAGTGATATTAAAAAATCAACGTCGTATTCTGTCATTTTTAAAGTACACGTCTTGCCCACACGCTGTCCCTGAGCGAACTAAAATGGCGTCAACAAGTGTGACGCAACATCGCAGGAATGCGCGATGCGAATCAATTCGCAAGTTCTTGCGATGCGTAAAGGGAGCTCGCAGATTTTTGCGATGCGACGTCGCATCGCAGTTTTGTGTACAAGCCCTAAAGTGGTGTAGCAAGGAATATATTTATACTACTCTCTACAGAGTAGTACAGCTATGCCCGCTGGTCAGTCAGTCTGCTGTGACTTCAGAGTTATAATGATTTGGGTAGATTCTAGCAAGGTTCGGAATGCAAAATACATCAACAGACTACAACATTTATATAATTGAAGGATGCCATTGATAATTTAATCAAAACTTAATCTCTTAGAAATAAATACTACGTAAATAATTATTCATGTTATTTTATTTTGCAAATTTTCACGGTGTATGTGAAATTTAATTTTAATTTATGTACTATTTCTTATACATTGTAATCCACTTGAGAGCTTTGGGGAAATCGATCCATTCAACGTGCTGAAAACAAATATTCTAATTTAATACTTGGCAAGATTAAATAGAAAAGCAGAGAGGCAAAAACAGAAGTTGATAATGGATTATATCTGCATTTTCGATTGATTTGCTTTGAATTTGTTAGATTTCAAACTTGCTAACATTCGAAACAAGTGCAAGTGTATTAGGCAGCGAAATTTTGATGAAAGGTGATCCGTTAAAAACTACATTTGCTTTTCACATTCTAGGTACAATATGAAAGCGAGTTTGTAAATGCGTGTGTTTGGTTTCTACTCACAAAAGAATTAATTATCCTGTAGGATAGTGCGTAAAACCACAGGACGCTGCCTGTCCAGTACATATTCTAGCTATGGCCGTTGACCAGAACGGCTTAGGTACTACTGTAGAATAGTGAGTAAAACCGCGGGACGCTGCCTATCCAGCATGCATATTCTAGCTACGGCCGTTTTACCTGATGTTTAGTGACGTTATGGGGGTAAACCGTGAAGCTGCGCCAGTATAACTTCAGGAAATCCCGCTGTATATACAATTGATGGCAGCTCTGCCTGTGCTGGACAGGTCAAGAGATGCTTCGTTCTAGATTGTGTATCTTCGACTGTCCAGAGTGGTCGTTGTTTTTTCGGTTATCGTTGACTTGATTCTGTTTTTCTGTGAATTTTGTTGATCCACTGACCAATAAGTGGTTTGTTCATCTTTTTATTTGTGGACACGAAGAAAATGAAATGAAATGCGAGAAGAAAATAGATTAAACCGATAAGAAAATTTAATATCCATAAAAATGTATGTTTTTATCAAACTGTCTCCATTGTATTCTCTTTGACAAACTAGACGTCAAACGTCAACTGGCATTTTTTCTTTCTTTTTGTGACCATGGATACAGAGTTTTTTTGTCGGAATACTATTGAGGTTTACATGATATTAAATAAAATGAAACAACTCATAGTCACAGTGAGAGTCAAGTTAAGTAAGTCGCGGTCAAGTCATTCCCTAGTAAAATGGCGGAGACTACAAGAGGCTTCAGTGGAATTTGGTAAACATCCGAAAATACATGTTTCAGGTCAATAAATCACTAGACTAGACTCGAAAACGTTCAATAAAACTTATTGAACAATAATCCACTACTATTAAAATAATAACACGCGAAATAACACAAGTTTAGGAAAATAATACAATCAGGACACGTATTTTTTTTTTCAACGTTAGCGCCAAAACTCCATGAGCCAGTTACAGATAATGAGTTGCCATAGCTTTGAAAACTGAAATTGAACCTTTATTTTTCGCAAGAATGTGTTAATTCGCAAACAAATGTCTAACTTTCAATACCTGTGTTTGTTTTCCGTGGAAAAAGTGTCCCTTTGAACTTTAATATAAATTTACTATGGTAACGAAAACTTTCTTGTACTTTAGTGAAGTTTTGTATCAATTGAACTGTGTGCGATTTAGTAACATGTTTCTCTTAAAAAATAACTTGCGGAATAGCTATAGCACCCGTCGGATAAAACTAATAATATAAAATTTTATGAAGTAATATATGATTATAATGTATTAATTATAATAAGCATTTTAGGAAAAAGCTTGCAACACTTGCTATTTGCCTAATGAGTGACAGGTAATCAAGAAATTGGAACGAAATCGGAAGGATATCGGTTTTTTAATGAGGTTTTTTCATCTGTTAATTCAAAATAAATGAACGAAAGGAACTCTAATGCCGGTCAATATTTTAGTTTGTGGGTGCCTCTAGAATACCAATCCTTAGAAGTTAAACTTATAATTAGAAATTTTAGTTAGCTTTCTAATTTTAAATGGTGCCTTCAAAATCGAGCCCAATTTAGATTTAAAATTCAGGGACATAGCGGTACCGGCCCCCCAGCCAGTACCGCAACAGGCTGGTACCGGCGGCGTGTTTTTTACATGGCCAATTATATGTCTCTAAAGAAAACATGTTTGTTTTGCCTAATGACAAAAAAGCTGTGAACGTTGTATATAAAGACATTCTGTAGTATATTATTTTAGTATTGGCATTGCACCCGTGCGAAGCCGGAGCGGGTCGCTAGTGTCTTTATAAAATCTTCTGTGTTGAAGTGCAAACTGCACACCCTGGAGTTTTTTGTTATACTTGCTGTTCGACTAAGAATTACGTCCAACCTCATTTTACGTACATCGTCTTTTGTTGGTATACTGTAACATGAAATATATTGCCGCTCAGCTTATCCGTTCTTTGCACGATCTGGAGCAAATTCACTTATATCAGTAGGTATTAGAATATTACAATAACTTTGTATCAGATTGTTTGGTACTGCTATTTTCTTGCATGTGATTGACAGAGGGTTTTTGTAATAAAACTAGCTTATATTACTTGTATTTTATTATTAATCTGTATCATATATTAATAATATTATCATAATCGAAAAACTGGGCAGATATTTAAATATTATCTTGGTACCTTGACCAGCTTAAATACGTCCCGTTCACAGAACACATATACCAGAGGAAGAATACCAACTTCATAGCAAACAAAAGCAAACAAATGGCGCACTAGTGCCACATCTTATGCCCCACAAAACTAGCTATGGCGCCACTTTGGCGACAAATTTTAAATTTTATTTTATTTGTATTTAGGTGTAGTCTGTATTATAATTATGTTGTACCATAGTAACAAAGCGAAAACTCAATATAATAGGTACTACTAATTATAATAGAACACTGAATTTCGTTTTGTTGTTGCGGTACGACATAATTATAATTAATAGAAACAAAGATAACGATTATGACAGGTAATTTATTTGCATTAATCAAGTAAATTATACACACTTTAAAAGACATGCACGATAGGTGTTAAAACTATATTTTATAGTCACTTTGTATCATGTTTTGCCTATTAGGCGTACACATCTAGAGACATTGCCATACTATTAGTAATATAATATTATTAATATAATATAATATTATTAATATTACTAATATTACAATCTAATTAATTCACTGAATGACATCTGAATAAATGCTAAATAAACAATGCTTAGTACTTACTGCACCCAAAACTAACATTTATCATTTATGACACTACTTAACTTTGTACCTAATACAGTTCTCGACTAAAAGTATTTTTAGGTTTTTCTTAGACTAGTTTTTACGTCCTTTATTGCATTTGGTATTGTATATAGAAATTATGTTGGGGCTCACGGTCTTAGATGGGCGATTGCGACACCTGTTTTTGTCTCTACGATTTCTTTATACCAAGTCAGATAGATATTGACAGAAATAATAAAATTCTGGATTAGTTTTCACGAATAAGCAGTTTTTTGTATATATAATGAAGTGTAAGAATTGTATATTTGGTAAAATAAGCCATGTAACTATCAATATGATCTAGTTTACACATTGATATAATATACTACGTTTTTATCTTTTAAAAATAACCTTGTTGTCGGTTAAGTTACCCCAAAATAAATATAAATAAATAGGATGGACTCAACCATAGTAAGCAGAAAATAATGTATCAATGTTTAAGGGACTGGACAGTTTAAAACAACAAGGTATAAAGAAAATTTAACATTCTTAAAAACATGTAGTTAAACTACACGTTTTTAAGGATGTTTAGTTTTCTTTTTAATGCCTTTCTTCTAGAAACGCTCTGTTTTTTTATAATACAGTGTCGTTTAAGACAAACGCTGACAAATGTTGATACAATAATTTGCATTTTATTTTTATTACAATGTTCCGAGCAACCAAGCAACCACTCAAAAGATGGCTGAGTTTTTAATATTTCTATTAAATTTTGCTTTATATTCGTGGCACACCCCTGCTCATTCAAATATTTGTTCACAGTTGTGACTGCAACCTCAACTGAATGTGTGAAATTGTTACTTACATATAACAAGCTGCTACGCATACTACTGTATTCTTTAAAACTCGTAAATAGGTGGTTTACCTCTGTGTTCTGGTCTGCAAGCATTACAGTTTTGCATTGATTGCAATTGGGTGCTATTATTTTAACCATAACCACAGACATATGCACATGCTTGCAGTTTCCCAGAACACTGAGACAGCACAGTTTCAGTTGCATCCACATCTATTACAAATCAAATGGCAGGTCAGCAGCTAAACCAGACTCCTGTTTTTTTTTCCAAAAATGATTTTAACTCACTAAGGATGACATTGTCGTCATCCTTACAATTTTTATTTCTGCTGCTGTGCAATAAATTCCCAACTATTGCGCTTTTTAGCGCTGCGACAAACTGCACAGTATTGGGGTTTGAGTTGCTGCCACAGTTGCTACGGATACAGCCAAAACAATTCTTGACAAGCTCTTTATATCAAATATTTTTTTCTAAATTATTGTATAGACGTTCCACCGCATTAAGTGTTCTAATGAACCCATCTGCATCTGCTGCGGCTTGGCCCTTGCGCCAACAAATTTTAGATTTGTGAAAATAAAAACATTTCCTTGAAATAATCAAGGTGAGAACTTTTTCGGGTCAAATTTGTCAAAAAACTCTTCCTTCTTTTTCGAGCAGGTGTGAGATACATTTAATGCATCAAACAATTGATCCATCTTTTCAATTACCATAGCTGTTGTAGTGGCTTCTTGATGAAGTTCATCTGCAAGTTAAACAATATATTTAATAAATAGCTGCGCTGATAGATACACCAATGTTTCTTTATTTTTTATTTTAGCATTATTTTTTTAGTAAATCCGCCGTAACATTACAAATAGTGTAAATGTATATAGCGGGGACTGCGCAAAGAGTTGTCGTTTTATGGATAGAAAAAAAATCAATAGTTTTAGTATTATATTATGTATATTTAGTAAATAAATAATGTAAAGTCTAAAATTTACAAACAACAAACATTAACAACGCTTATTGCGTATAGTCTGTTATCTTCGTCTGACGTTTTTTGCTGCTCCAAATAGCTCCAATAGCAAATATCGTTTTTAGTTTAAATACGAGGTGTACTGTTTATTGCTTAATAATGTCGTATTGTTGTCATTATTTAGAGTGGGTGTGATGCTGAGCGCATCATTGTATAATACATATTATCCCGAAATATTTAACGGTTCCTGTGGGCTAATGGGTCAAACCGCAAGGCGCAGATAGGTTTAATTATAAAAATCGTAAAGTACCTACCATGGACTCCGTACCCGTAGCTTGAGCTGATAAACACAACGGAGTAATCCGCGATGTCGGTCCAGACGTAATTTCTTCAATTGTTTGAGTATTTGTAATAACCTGAAAAATAAGTAACACAAATAAAGTAGTTTTTAAGTTGTTTTTATACTTTAGGGTGTGCACTATAATCAAATTTTGACGCTTGTACGTGTTACCGTTTTTAATACAAAAATACGTTAAAAATATTATGTTTGTTGTATGGGGACCTCTCTTCAGTTTCTCTTCAGACCATCTCTTTTTGACTATAGTTTTATTTTGTTAATCTGCTATTGTTCGTTAACATTACATCATCATCACCATCATAATTTCAGCCATAGGACATCCACTGCTGGACATAGGCCTCCCCCATCGATCTCCAAATCCTCAAAGGGCGGGTTGGTAGCGGCCTGCATACAGCGTTACCCTGCGGTCTCTTTTAGGCTCTCCATTCCAGAACCTTTCGGCCCCATCGGCCATCTGTTCTGCATGATATGTGCCCTGCTCACTGCCACTTCAACTTGCTAATCCGGTGGGCTATGTCGGTGACTTTCGTTCGTCTACGGATCTCCTCATTCCGGATTCGATCTTGTAGAGAAACCCTGAGCATAGCCCTTTCCATAGCTCGTTGTGCGACTTTGAGCTTGCTTATGAGGCCCATAGTGAGAGACCACGTTTCAGAGCCGTATGTCATCACTGATAACACACACTGGTCGAAGACTTTCGTCTTAAGGCACTGAGGTATTTTGGACGAGCAGACGTTGCGAAGTTTACCGAACGCTGCCCAGCTGAGTTGTATTCGCCGATTGACCTCTTTTTTTAAGTTGGACCTACCTAGTTCGACTGTATGTCCTAACGTACGCGTCAACACCTTCAAGAACTGAGTTACCAACTGATACTGGGGGGGATTGGGGTGATGTTAATTTTAAGGCCCACCTGTTGGGAGACTCGATTGAGGCCTTAGAGCATCATGCTGAGATCTTCCATCGATTACATTACATAGTCTGTGAAAATTTCAGCTGGCTATCTGTTACAGTACGAAAGATACAGCCGTTAAAATGTAGGATGGTCGGATGGACGGACGGACGGACAGCGTAGGCTTAGTACATTCTTTAGTAATACGGTCACCCTTTGGGTACGGATTACGGAACCCCAAAAACTTTTTTTCTGCTAAAACAGAGTAAATACATGTAACAGTCACTGTGTCAGTGGGTGAGTTTTTTACTTCTTCACGATAAAACTGCTAAACGGATTTCGAAGAAATTTCGAGGAACGGAGACAGCTTATACCATGGATTAACACACAAGCTACATATTATCCCGAAATATTTAAAGGTTCCTGTGGACTAATGGGTTAAATCGCAAGGCGCACATAGGTTTAATTACAAAAATCGTAAAGTACCTACCATGGACTCTGTACCCGTAGCTTGAGCTGATAAACACAATGGAGTAATCCGCGATGACGGTCCAGTCGTAATTTCTTCAATTGTTTGAGTTTTTGTAATAACCTGAAAAATAAGTAATGCAAATGAAGGTCAGTAATTGTCGTATTATTATTACCACTTCCTTGATTTGGTGTTTGATTGTAACATACTAGTTTTAATCCTGCTAATAATATAAACGCAAAAGTTGGTGTTTAAGTGTGTGAGTACTGAGTACAGCTCAATTATGGTTTAAAGATTTTTATGTTTAGTATCTACTGCATGACCTAAAAGAACGCATTATGGTCATCATGGTTCACATGAAAAATACCGGGCTATCGAATGAAATGGTAAACTTACCTGTACTTCCACTGAGATATTTGCATCTAGTATTTTACTCGTTGTTGTGAAGTGTTCCTGGATTACTTCAGGTTTCTCAACTGGGATGATAACCTCTGGTGTTTTAATTAAAGTGGTACATTGTTCCTGGCGTAATTCAATCACCAAGTCTTGTGCTCCAATAGGTATAGCAAAATTATTTAATCTTGTTTTCGTACTGCTGGTATATGAGGTGTCATCGAAGTGCTTACTGCATAACATCTTGTGTTGTTGGTACAACTTTCTCAAAGATGTTTCTGTTTACCAATCTTCAGTTGAATAACAGAATTTAGTCCAAACACGTGCCCTGAAATCATAGAATTAATTTAACTTATCATTTTATACCAAGAAAACAAACAGAATCACATAACATTACAGAAAATATATTTACAAACAGATTGTTTTTCAATTTATACGAATTTTTTAATTCCTTATTAAATTTAGTTTTTTAATTGGACAGAAGAAAATATTATAGTACTAACAGACGTATGTATTTGGTTGACGGACCGCCGTCCAACGAACGGGAGGGAAAGAGAAAAAATTATCTTTCGCTCCCGTTGGTTGGACGGTGGTTCGTCAACCAAGTCCGTCTAGACTGTTAGGTTAGCACTATTACTATTGATTTATATAGTACGGAAGAGTAAGAAGGCAAGCTGAAAGATGCTATGAAATGATGTTCCAAACCATAGTTTAACCAACGAAGGAAAACTTGCTTCATGCCAATATGAATCTAACTAGCTGCGCCCGCGGATTCATCTTAGAAAAACAATCCTTTAGGAACTGTGCTGTTTACAGCATAAATCCTATCTCCGGCGCTCCGACTACTTCTATTTTCCTTCACCTAGTAAACTGACGGCTTGCCTTCTAATTATATTGGTACAGAAAGACCAGATATAGTGTTAGATGCTTGTTAGTATACTTACTTCAAAGATCCATGTCTTCGTCATCTGCTGTAGTGATGTTACACTTGGCACATATTCGTCTCAGTTCTTTGTGCGGCATTCTAGCGAAACCGCGTTCACACGTAAACAAATATTATAAAAAACCCTTTCGCAATAACAATACCTAAATTATACCACGCCTATGTAATTATAACATGTTACAACTTGTTTTTTCATGAAATATTATGGCGGGTCGGTCATAGAGATTTCAAATTTTGTTGCCATTATGAGAATAAAAATATATTCACTACTTTTTACATAACTTTACGTTTAACTCCCATTTTCGAATTTTTAAAGCGTTATTATTATCTTTAAATTAGGAAAAATAAAAGTTTTTAGGGAAATATGAGGAATACTACTGATAATGGTTTAAAAATCATATTCTATTTACTTATATTTTCTGCTAATATGGCAGAAATATTTTTATATTGGTATGCATAACGCTACTAGTGTTTTCTTTTTCGTGCGTATAGCGCCGTCTCGTTTTTTCAAGATCTGCCCCACGTTGGCATTGGCTCGTTGAAGACTTGACTCCCCCTGGTCCCGTTGAATGACATCGGCGCTTAAGCTGATGCATCGACACAGTTGAACCTCGTTCGTGGGTATGGGCAAATTACGATCAACCCCGGCTTCAACGTCCATAGGCGAGCCACATTGAGGCTGGTTCGACATGAGTAGAGATTTCGGAGTCCATTGCTAAGCCTGGTTCAACGTAGAGGTAGGTATCGGAGTCAGGGGGCGAGCCAGGATTAATAGTCATCGGGGTCCGTGGGCAAGCAAGGGTCAACATTAGAATCATTTTTCCAAAGCGAATACTAACTTCCACAAATAAAAACACAATCGACGATAAAACTAAATAAAATGAATTTCCTTCATTTCATTGTTGATAATATATTTTTGACGTTTGCTGTGCTGCCATAACAATAATAAAATCGATAAACTAATAAATTCCGATTTTATTTCATAGTTAATCGTAAACAGATAAAAAAAGGTTTTAATATACAAGAATAATTCATTCATAAAATAAACTCAACGAATACTTGAAATAATTTTGTTTATATATGGTTCATATCAAAACTACAATAACATCGAACAAATCAGATGCATTGGAAACGCACCATTATTGCGCTGCGTCTGTTGTTCTATCGAAGTGCGAGCGGTAGTAGCTAAGTAAAGTGTTAGTACCTACGCGTAGACAGCTGAACTCATTATGATATTATCGAACTTGGTCTATTGGCATATATCACCAATCACCACCTTTTGTACCTACTAACACCCTTCCGATGTTTTTATGTATGGTGCATTGTGGGTTAAGAATTAATACATACATATAGAAAGTGAACAGTGACGTACTAATTACCGCCACCCATCACCAGCACTAAAGACCACCTACATATACCCGTCACCGTATCACATTTCCGTAGTAACATTTTGTTGTATATCGCGATATCGATTCATATCAACTGTAGATGGTAATCGATTAAAAATAGGAAATAAGCCAATGGCAACACTGGTTTGATGAGACTGACAACAGTGACAGTTATCCTAATATCTCAGATAAACAGTACGGCCAACTTATATGTACAGTTGACTGGAGATTAGAGATGGGTTGTATTAGGTAAATTTAAGATCAAGTCCACCTGTTCCTAGTCCCTAAAAATACGCGATCCAAATACCTATTCCACCTAGTCTCACCTAGTATCGACTATGACACGCGTTGCAATGAAAGAATAGATGAAATCACTGATAAACTGATATAAAATAATCACTGACTAAAATCCCTCCTTCATACTTTAACAGGCTTAGGACTGTCAACTTATAAATGCGTCATAACATATTAAATTAATCATGTCATGAGTGCAATGCCAAGTGTTTGTAAGTTGGCGTATTTAAGAGATTTTAGTTCATTTTATTTACAAATTTGACCTTTTTTACTTATTTACAATTATTTACATTTGTTTTTTATTTTATTTTATATTTTTTTTATGTTTTTTTTATTCGTGTTTTTCTTTATGAATTTGACATTTAGTATTTACAATATTGACAAGTAACGGTTTTTTATATTTCTTTTCTTTTTAATGCTTTTTTATTTTTAACTTAGGAATTTTGGTTGAGAAACATCAATTGCTGCACTTTTCGATGCCCCAGTCGTGTTCTTCTATCATTCAATAGTATCCCACATGCAGAAAAAATTCGTTCACAAGGCACACTTGTCGCCATTGCGTTAAGTTTAGTGACTGCTAAACTATAAAGGTACGCATTTTTTTGCTCTTTCCACCAGTCAAGAGGTGATATGTTTTCGTTGGGCATAACAATCTTGTCTTCTAAATATCTTTGCACTTCTACAATAGCTCGCGATTGTGCTGTGCCCTTGGGTTGCAGATTTTTCATTTTTTCGGTATAATGACGCCATAGAGAAGAAGAAGACAATGACTGGTTTACAGGAGCAGTTCGTGTTTCGATTTCCTCTTGTGGAACTTGTAATTGGTCTTCTTTATTGATCAGTGCAGTTACCAAGTGTATTATATGTTGCTTAGTATTATCTGCCACGTTTTGATCTTCAAAATATAATTTAAATCTTGGATCTAAGAACATGCAAACAGTGAAGGTTCGACTTTTGTCTAAGTTGCCAAACCTATTTTTCAAGGCACCTATTAGATCTTGCTGGAGGACTTGAGCTGCGAAGGTATAATTTCGGGTGTCTAAATTTTCTATAGATGATATGAGTGCAGTTGTGATTGGTATGACAATACTCCCAGTTACATATTTTTGACCGCTGATTTCTTTGCTTCGAGAAGTGTGTCTCGATAAATGTGTGGCCAGAAAACACGCGGGTTAAGAAGTGGGTGAATTACAAAAAGCGCACCCCTATGACCTCGGAGAGTCAAACATTTCGCCGGGGGGTCGGCTCACAGTAAGCCGCGCACCGTGTTACCCGCACACAGAGAGAAATTATTTGTTGGAACAACAAAATTCTAACAAATGTTACACGTTAAAATAGCGCCAACCGAGATTTTCGTTATTGCAACAAACTACAATTTGTTACTTATACCACTTGTAACTCGTAAAGTTAATAAATAAATTGATAAAACTTACTGTTTTTTTGTTATAGTAACAGATAATATTAGTAATAACAACGAAATCACATTTGTTATGATGACAAATTTTTATTTAGTAACTATTTCCAGAAACTGCTTCTGTTGTTATAACATAACTTTTTATGGTTAGGTCTACTGAAAATATTTGTTGGATTAATTTTATGATTTCGGTTAGGATAACTAAAAATGCTGTCAGATTCCAAAGCAACTGTTTAACCTAACCAATATTGTCTGTTAAATTAACTATCACGTTATCACTTTAGGTAGGGTTTACATAAATATTTGTTGGAACAACAAAATTCTAACCAAGAATTACACGTCAAAATAGCGCCAACCGAGAAATTTTGTTATTGCAACAAAAATCACAAAATGTTTGTTGCAATAACAAAATTTCTCGGTTGGCGCTATTTTGACGTGTAACTTTTAGTTAGAATTTTGTTGTTCCAACAAAAAAATTTTGTAGGCCCTACTAGTTACACCTAATTTTAGTTATTATTTTGTTGGGTTTACTAGGCGACTTTGGTTCGGACGACAAAAAAATCTTATTATAAAACCGAGAAATTTTGTTATTGCAACAAAAATCACTTAATATTAGTTGCAATAACAAAATTTCTCGGTTGGCGCTATTTTAACGTGTAACTCTTGGTTAGAATTTTGTTGTTTCAACAATAAAAATTGTAGGCCCTACTAGTAACACCTAATTTTGGTTATTATTTTGTCTAGTTTAATATGCGACTTTAGTTGGGACGACTAAAAAAATATATTATAAAACCGAGAAATTTTGTTATTGCAACAAATATTAAGTGATTTTTGTTGCAATAACAAAATTTCTCGGTTGGCGCTATTTTGACGTGTAACTCTTGGTTAGAATTGTGTTGTTCCAACAAATATTTTTTGTAGGCCCTACTAGTAACACCTAATTTTGGTTATTATTTTGTTGGGTTTACTAGGCGACTTTGGTTCGGACGACAAAAAAATCTTATTATAAAACCGAGAAATTTTGTTATTGCAACAAAAATCACTTAATATTAGTTGCAATAACAAAATTTCTCGGTTGGCGCTATTTTAACGTGTAACTCTTGGTTAGAATTTTGTTGTTTCAACAATAAAAATTGTAGGCCCTACTAGTAACACCTAATTTTGGTTATTATTTTGTTGGGTTTAATATGCTACTTTGGTTAGGACGACTAAAAAAATCTATTATAAATACCAAGTCAACTGAAAACAGCCGTTTATCGTAACCAATATTGTCTGTTAAATTAACATCGTTTTGGGTTAACCTTAAAAAATATTCGTTGGATTTATTTTGTTACTTTGGTTAGGACAACTAAAAAAAGCTGTTAAATATACTAAAAGAGACGTTAAATCTAACCAGTATTGTCTGTTAAATTAACTATTGGTTTAGGTAGGACCTACTGAAAATAGATGTTGGATTTACCAAGTCTCTTTGGTTAGGGCGACTAAAAAAACAGTAAAATATACTAAAAGAGCCGTTTAACCTAACCAATATTGTCTGTTAAATTAACTATTGGTTTAGGTAGGACCTACTGAAAATAGTTGTTGGATTTACCAAGTTACTTTGGTTAGGACAACTAAAAAAAGTAGTTAAATATACTAAAAGAGCCGTTTAACCTAACCAGTATTGTCCGTTAAATTAACTATTGGTTTAGGTAGGACCTACTGAAAATAGTTGTTGGATTTACCTAGTTACTTTGGTTAGGACAACTAAAAAAAGCGGTTAAATATACTAAAAGAACCGTTTAATCTAACCAGTATTGTCTGTTAAATTAACTATTGGTTTAGGTAGGACCTACTGAAAATAGTTGTTGGATTTACCAAGTCTCTTTGGTTAGGGCGACAAAAAAACAGTAAAATATACTAAAAGAGCCGTTTAACGTAACCAATATTGTCTGTTAAATTAACTATTGGTTTAGGTAGGACCTACTGAAAATAGTTGTTGGATTTACCAAGTCTCTTTGGTTAGGGCGACTAAAAAAACAGTAAAATATACTAAAAGAGCCGTTTAACCTAACCAATATTGTTTGTTAAATTAACTATTGGTTTAGGTAGGACCTACTGAAAATAGTTGTTGGATTTACCAAGTCTCTTTGGTTAGGACAACTAAAAAAAGCAGTTAAATATAATAAAAGAGCCGTTTAACCTAACCAGTATTGTCTGTTAAATTAACTATCAGATTAGGTAAGACCAACTAAAAATAATTGTTGGATTTACCAAAACACTTTAGTTAGGACAACTAAAGAAGCTGTTAATAATACTAAAACAGTTGTTTTAGTATTTTAACAGCTTTTTATATTTTTTTAGCTTTAAAAATAACGTAGCAAGTTTAACAGTTCCTTTAACTAAAAAGTGTCTTAAACACTTCCACTCTGGAGCTTAGGTACGTTCTTAGCTCTTGCCATTTCCACCTTCAGACGACGGCTGGTTAAGGCAAGCCGGAGGGTCAGGGGTGTCATTTAGCCCCTTGGAATCGGAATACCTACACGGTGTCCCCACTCACCGACGGCTCGCTACAAAGCCACCCCTATTTTATTGCCTATTATTAATGGGGATAAGATATTCTGTGGAGTATAGTTTAACACGTTCCCCTGTCTATGACTCCATTACGAGTCCATCCATAAAATTTCACGTCCATGGGTATTTATCGGAGTCACGGTCCCCCTGCAAACTTAACGACTTTTTTCTCTGTGGACGTATCAGATATAAAAGATATTATTGCTTGGACGTGCTAACAACAATGTTTATAATGTAAAAAACCATAGACAATCGATATTTTGAATATTTTGGGTTTCCATGTGAGGTAAACAAAATATGAAAATCGGAATCATATTTCACTGAATTTATTTTTCTAAATGATTACAGAATGTTGTGGAATACGTTAAAACAAGGTTAACAAAATGCTTTTTTGCACTTGGCACACCAAGTTGTTACTTATGCGACTGCAGCTGCCGCATCGCTTTCAGACGTTTTTTGCTTAGCGTTCTTCGGGATTTTTTCAATTGCGTTTTCTTGATTTACAGTACATTTACATTTGGGAGAGGACGAGACAGAGTTGTTCCCATTTCCATAAGGCAGCAATCTTCTGATCAATGATTCATACGCCCCCAGTAAGGACAGCTTTTTCCTACGCCCTCCACGTAACTCATTAAAAATCAATAAAGAATTTATTACCCCAACAGATATCAAATCAGTCGATTTTTTTTTTATACCATATCATGGTTTTACGAGTTGGGCTGTTGTAACTGCTTAGCTGGTCAGACAATGCTTTTTCACTATTATTATAATCCATAATAATAGTGTTAATAATTGGCGGGTGCCGTACCTCATACCATAGACCAGGAACATACCATCAAGAATTCACCACAATAGCCCAGATTTTTAAAAAATCCAATACTGTACAATAGTTTTTATTCCATTTTATACCCATAATTGTAAATTTTGTACTCAACGGGGCCTCTTGGTGTTGGCTTCGGCCCCACCAATGCCTACCAAATGTCCGGGCTAGACCCGTGTTTATATTGAAATAAAGTGTTAATAATATAATAATAATAGGTTTCATAGTGGGGTTTCTTCCTGTGAAGATTTGATTTTTATATCTGATTATATCAAATCAAATGAACTTATATTTGATCTTGATTTTTTTCTCAAAATTCAGTAACCTGATAAACGATACTGAAAATACATCAAAAATAGATGAATCTGATAAAGTAGCCCATCTTTTACTAACTTTACCAGAAAAATTTAACACTGTTACAACAGCTTTAGAAGCAATTAATGAAGAGTTAACTTTAGAGAAAACGAAAAGGACGTTATTTGATGCAGCAATAAGATTGGACACCTTGGTTTCACTAAAACATAAAATGCGTAGCGTAAAGCAGAAGCTACTGAAAATGTAATTAAATATATTCAACGATATGAGAATGAATTCGAAAAAACAGTGTAACGAATTAGGTGTGATAATGCAGGTGAATATACTTGCAATCAATTAAGGCAGTTTTGTAACATGAAAGGTATATAGCATTAGAGTATAGTTTACCGTATTCGCCAGCAAGCAATGGCGTTGCAGAACGAATGAATAAAAGTTTATACAATAAGGCAAGGGTTATGCTCATCGAAACTAAACTAGCAAAGAATTTGTGGGGTGAAGCTACAAAATGTGCTGCTTATCAGTTAAACCGGGATACATCTAAAGCTTTCAATTTCAAAACCCCCTGTGAAGTACTCAAACAAACTTCGTGCATTTGGTGCAAAGGCGTGGGCTTGCATTTCACCAAAACCAGATAAGTTTTCAGAAAGAGCTCGAAGTGCAGAATGGTAGGATATGAACAGGGTATAATTTATGGGATCCTAAGGAAAATAAAATAATTGTATCACGAGATGTAAGATTTGATGAAGGTGATATTATTAGAAAACAGAAGCGGGTTTAGATTTAAAAACATATATTTCACAATCACATAGATTATTTAATTCATTAATATAAACAAACGATAATTAATCATACAATGGGTAAGTATTTCTACAAACACGTCCGCTCCGCACAAAGTCTCGAACAAGAATGAATGCGCGCGGCTTGAGCTACTCCTTTTATAAGTTTGCCGTTGAATCATTCGTTTTTGCAGTCAGTCTTCTAATAATATAGTTTATAATGAAAACATCCAAATGATAAATGAAAATGACATGCAAAGAGTTAAGCCGCATTCACATTTGTCTGACGTGTTGTGTCATGATGCATCAGAAAGGTATCGGTCTCATACAATTAATATGGTTGCGTTCACATTTCTCTGATGCAGTGTGTTGTGATGGCTTATGTTGTGTCGCGTCAGAAGCGATCCCGGTCCGCGTCAGGATGGGTGAGGTGCAGGGGGCGGCGCAGCGACACGACACAGCGGGTCGGACTAGTGTGCACGCGCCATTTTGTTGTGTTGACGCGTCAGAAGTATGGACGACGAGCTGATCGAGTACGTACGACAATATAAAGCGATTTATGATACAAAATGTAAACAATATAAGGATCTAGCTATTAGAGCATCTATTTGGGAGGAGATTAGAGAAAAAATTAAACAACCTCGTAAGTAATTAATCGCTTTTATTTAATTATACCGATTTCCTTGTCTAATAGCTTGAATTTGCCATGGAACTTGTCCCTCTGAACTTATAAAATAATTTTTATATGCTTCGCGAACTTGAATAGCTTCTTGACATGGATTTCTATGTAAAGGGCCAATGTCTATGAAGCTACTACTGCAAATCTCACTTCCATCCGTCAATATTTCTCCAGTTTCATGTGTATTTTGAGTTAAGAGGTTATGGAGGCAGCAAGTAGCAAGTGCAATCTTATCCACCATGTACGGTTGTACTTGTAAAGGTCCTTGAAACACTCTAAATCTCGCTCGTAATATACCGAATGCATTTTCTACAGTGCGGCGACCACGTGATAAACGATAATTAAAAATTTTGTTTGCATCAGTTAACTAATTTCGCTTTACTGTATGGTTTTAATAAATACGTTTTTAATGGAAATGCCGCATCTGCTACAATAGTGTAAGGTAAAGGTTCAGTATTTTGGCTTAATTTTTTATTCGGTGGCACATTTAACTGACGGTTTTCAAACATTTTTCCAATTAATGACTCTTGGTATATACCACCATCACTATTTCTACCATACGCTCCTACATCTACCATAATAAATCTGTAATGGGCGTCAACAAGCGCTAGCAACACAATAAAATGCTCATTTTTATAATTATAATAAGTTGAGCCTGAATTTATTGGATTAATAATAGTAACGTGCTTCCCGTCAAGTGATCCAAGACAATTTGGGAAATGCCATATCTTTTCAAATCCTGTCGCAATCTCTCTCCATGTTTGTTCTGTGGGTATGGGCATTACAATAGGGGCCAAATTCTTCCATATTGCAGTACATACTGTAACCTGATTTCTCCCTAATTCTATGTTTTAAGGAATAATGCAGTTTTTAAATAAAAGTACGTTTTTCCACTTAACTTCGGAGAGTTTTATTAAATTGAAAAGGAAGCTATACAATTAAAAGCCAGGGGAGTTCCTGGAATCACTAGTAATTATACAGTTACGGGACGGTGGTGTCGTTTGGTCGAGTTCAACGGGTTAGTTAAATTTAATTTTTAAGTTAAAGTGACGAGTAAGTTCAAGACGGTTGCCGTTTCTTGAAGTAATAAACAAGTGGGATTCGTACCTGTCCACTCCGCCTACCCTTGGAGTGTAAGAGGGAGCTCGAGTTGAAATGTCATTGTTTTCTACGGAGGGGACGCCTTGGAATCGACTTGTGTCAACGCAGTACTACAATCGATTGTAAATCGATTAAACTGTAATTTTTATAATTTCTGCCTCAAATTCCTTTTGTATTGGATTTCATTTAAGATAAAAATCGTGTCCAAGCAATTAGAGTTTATTATTTTTTAACTTTCATTTTGGACATTCGGTACTGTACGCTAAAGAAAAAAAAATATAGTTCCTGTTTTAGTTGATTAGTAATTTAATCGATTTTCGAAGGTAAATCTTTTAGTCACGCCCTTTGTCGCGATAAGCCTATAGAAGCCGAGGGCAATCGCCGCTCGTGGACTGCAATCTCAGCGCGGGAGTTTTCAAAAACATCACCGTGTGAGGGGAAGTAAATTAAATTGAAAAATGCGTAGAAAACGATGCTACAATACTTCTTCGACTATGATTTTTACTGTAGAAAAACCCATGCGATAACTAAACGCCAATGACCGGAAGGAGTTTCCAGTAGCTAAAAATCTGTGAAATAAAACACGTTTTTTTTTGTTTCAGCGGAAAAATGTAAAGAAGACTGGAATAGATTAAGAAATGCCTATACTAATGCAACGAAACGCCGTAAAAATAAAAAAAGTGGTCAGGCCGCTAAATGTATTACACCGTGGAAGTATGAAGAGCAGATGATGTTTTTACAGCCGCATATGGAAACTCGACCAACAGTAACAAATCTTCAGTCACCGCCAAATACACCAGAATCTCAATCAGATATCACTCATTCAGAAGAATCGCAAGATAACACTCAACTTCAATCAAACAGCCGCTCAGCAACACCATTATCTAGTTCCTCGCAATCTAACACACCTTTAAGAAATAAAACCAGTTTAAATAATCTATATGATTTGATGAAGGCTTCGCATGATTTGCGACTCCAAAAGCAACTTTCTAAGCAGTGAGATAAAGATATAGATGAAACCGACTTATTCTTTCTAAGCATGAGCAAAGCCGTCAAAAAACTCCCCAAACTCGACCAGTCTAAAATAAAATTAGAATTGCACACAGCTATATCACAAGCCGAAATACGTATGTTGGAAGCACAGGCCGAAATCCGCAGAACACCAATCAATGTGACTCACCAGATTATTTCTCAGCCGCTACAACAAGGACTGCAGCCACCCGTTCACCCATCCACATCCATGCCAACATACTCAAGCACATCATCCTTTACCTTTTTAACACCTACATTACCCACATCACCAATGGAAACAGCGACTGTGGAATTGGAACGACCGGCTCCAAATTATGTAGAAGAAAACATCTCGTCATATTATGCTAATGTAGATTTTTCTGATGAAGATAATTCATATCAAAAATAAAAATCTTACCTTAAACATACACTAAGTCTCTCTTTTGTCCCAATGGGTTTACGAAATTTTGTACGTATTTTTTTATGTCTTCTTCAATCAAACTATGAATTTTCTCAAACTGTGCTTTAGACATTCTAAAATACTGATGAATTTTTTCAGCATCACTCTCAAGCTCTTTAACGAGACAATGAAACTCGCCTTTAGTCTCTCTTTTTGTATTTACTGTATGTATCCAATATCTTCTTCTCTTTCTTTGTTTTATTAGAAGTGTTGCCAGTGCCAATAACTGCATATCTTCTTCATAATCTGAATCTGATGATTCATGAAAAAACATTGCGAATGTGTAAACTCTCTGAGAGCTATAACGGAAATGATAAAAAAATGCGTCCTAACGCGTCATATAGATGTGAACAGTAGCCATCACGACAGAAAGCATCATGACACAACACGTCAGACAAATGTGAATGCGGCTTTAGGATTTCAGATACGAATCTAAATAGTGATCGAAATACTGAAACAGGAAATAACAATGAAGGTATTACAGATGAGGTTATAGTTGATGATACGAATGTTGAAAAAGATGTAATGGAACCAGATGAAGTATTTGAAGATTGTACTAACGAAGATATGATTGAAAGAAGCGATGTTATAAATGAAAACTTAACAAAAACAAGAAGTGGAATAAAAGTTAGGCCTCCGAAAAGGTAAGACGATTATGAAACACACGTAGCTTACTGCTTGTCTACAGGTGATCCGGGTTCTTGTAAAGAAGCTGTTGAAAGAGGTCAAAATTGGCAAGAAGCAATTTATAAAGAACTAAATTCCTTGAAATGTTTAGGAACACGGGAAAAAACACACCAGACAGATTAGCTTAGGGACCAAAGACAATCCGTAATGACTGACTACGCACATAGTCTTGTGGTTCAGTAGTGGCACTAACCCTTGGACGTGTGCGTGTCCTAGGGGGTCCAGTCAGTCCACGAACTGTTCCATTCATAAGCATTGCGTCGAACTCTTGTTTGGCTATCTTCAGCTTGTCTGGTGCGAGACGACGTGGGGTGCTAAACACTGGAGGTCCTGATGTTGTTTTTATGTGATGGACCGTGTTGTGGCTGCAGGTGCGGTTGGTACCTGATGGGCGCGTGATTTCTGGAAATTCTCTCAATATGTTCAGGTATTTTGATTCACCCGCCATTGTCTTCACTGAAGAAATTGTGACGGACGAGGATACTGACGTTGCTGACGACGTGAGTGTAGTGGTGTTGTCTATAAGTCGCTGGTTTCGGACGTCGACCATCAAATTGAAAAATGATAGAAAATCGACGCCGATTATTGGCTTCGTGACGTCGTCCACTGTGAATCGCCAGGGGAAGTCTCTGCGTAGTCCCAGGTTAAGTACCATGTGCGCGTATCCATATGTCGCTATATTCGTACCGTTTGCAGCATATAATGTGTTATCGCTTTTGGGTCGTCTTTGTCGCAGTAAATGTTTTGGAAAGACACAGAAATCGCTGCCTGTATCAACTAAAAACTGTGTTTTTGTGCTTTGATCAGTTACAAAAAGGCGACCTGAGCTGGGGCAATCGTTCATCGCCATTAGCGACCGCCCTGCGGGTTTTCCACCTTGTAGTTGCAAGGTTTCTGGCATTTGGTAGCCTTGGATCCAAACTTACTGTGATACCAACATGCAGGAAATCGTCGATAGTTTGACTGCGATCGTGTGTTACTGCGACTGCGATTGCGGTTATCTTGACCTCCGCGGGTATGTGGCCTTGATGCACGGCCTTCACTAGTCAGAGCTTCTACTTTCTTCGTTAGTCGATTGCGATGCGATTTATCTTGAGAACGTCAAGGCACTGGTGATGTATTTAACTTCACCATAGTTTTAATTATAGTTCAAATATAATATCGCTGATAACAATCACTACAGAGAAGTATTACACGTAGTATTATATACAAGTGCCGCGAGCAGAAGCGGTGTGCTATTCGCGCGGTATATGTTTTCTAACTACTGGCGAGCGAGTCTCGAGCGACGCGTGCGGGCGCAGCCCGCCGCTACTTAGGAACCGGTTTCGTCCATTGTTCTTAGCTTGCGCGCTGGGCTTACATGGCGCGATTCCTTACTTGTGAGTATTATTTATTTTCTGATTGTACGAGCACGCCACAGTCTAGGTTCCTCTTGTCCCTTTAATACTTCCACCCCCTGAAATGTGGTAGAGTGGTGCCCAGTCAATCGGAATGAGCCACATAGTTCCAGGCGGAGTGCGGGGCCTGTGACCTAGCTTTAAAGCTAGCCACATGATTTCAGGGAAATCTATACATAAAAGTAATAAAGTTCTAAGTAAAACTCCATTGTATATCCTTAAGATTCAATCTGTTCTATTACTGACATAATAGTTGCACTGAATTACTCTAAATAACTTACACTTACTCGGATTTCAAAATAATATAGAACTTACTTCCTGGCTTACCTATTATCATCAAAATACACATTTATTTATGTATTAAGAAATCTAGTTTGAATGACTTCAATATAGGTTAAAATTTAGTAGTTCTATTGTCTAGGTATCATTACTTATGTTGATTACAGATTAGGTAGATGAACTACATTGTATCGTAGAAGTAGGTAGTTCTAAGCTAGATAACACCCAGCCTCTATTCCAGGGTTACCGCGAGCACAACAAAGGATCCTAACTAAACGATCACTTGGCCATTTCAATATTATTATACTTCTTGTTATACTTCTTATTTATCATTATACGTATTCTCTCACATTAGGTTATATTTTAGTTAGTTAAGTACGTTTTTTGGCTAAGTACGGTCTGGCAGGTTACAAGGACCGCGACGCATAAGACACTGGTAGACCGCCCTGCATCAAACAAGCGCCTAATCCATTTTTACTTGAATCTACTGAAATTTTTACCGGTTTATCTAACGTGTAATATTGTAAGACTGGGGTATTAGAAATTGTTTTATTTTTTCAAAACATTCTTGGTGCCTATGTTCCCAGTGCCATTCTACTTCTTTTTTAATAGTTCTTGTAGTACGGATGTTTGTTCTGACATATTTGGTATAAAGTTATTGACATACATGACCATGCCTAGGAATCTCTCAATATCTTTTACATTTTTCGGTGTCGGTATATTTCTTATAGCACTTACATGTGATTCATCAGGAGATATACCCTTTTCCGATATTTTATGGCCTAGATATTTGATTTCGGACAGCCCTATTTTACATTTCTGTATATTTAATTTAATATTTATTTCTCTACACCTTTGCAAGACAGCCCGTAATCTCTGATCATGGATTTCCCTACTAGGACCATAAATTTAAATGTCATCCACAAATTGTATCACCCCTTCTAGATCGTCTAGATGTTCATATAGCTTCATCTTTATCATTTCTTCTTCATCACAATTCATACATTGTTTGATATCAGATATGATAGATTCATCAACCCTGAAATGATTGGAGTGCTTACCCCTTAGATCATTTGACATCATACCATTATCATCAGCTGTTTTGTATTTTACTGTGCGTATAACACGATCAGATATGTTTAACGTTTTCTTAAAAAACGTTTTACAGACTCTGACCGATTTCCCCTGCACTGTAAAATGGAATGCTTTGTTGCATTTCCTTGGATGTTCAGCGTTTGTATATTTGTACTTTGGAGTGATGTTGGACATACAAGACATTATGAACGATCTCTGAGAATTAGTCTCACCGAGTTTCCTATAAGCCTCAAAAATTGACTGCCTTTGCTCATCAGTTATTTTTTCAAAACACCTAAGCCTACATTTTTCTGTACAAGGTGGATTCACAGTACGAGGTCTAGCTGGTTTTTTTTTTTGGTTAGGTATTCTTTTCCTGTACTCCTTAGGGTTTTAGCCACATTTTTGTTTTCATCCTTTCTCGTTTCTTTTCCGTTATCTTCCATTTTTCTGCTCTGTTTCTTCTTTTGCATTAGTTTCTCCGGTTATGGAACTGATGGTTATGAAAAAAACATACCAGAAGGTATGTTTTTTTCACTACCGAGTGTCGAATTATTAATTGAAGACGATGAGGAAGATGACTTCGACGAGGAAGATGACTTCGACGAGGAAGACGACTTCGACGATGACGACGACGAAGAGCTGCTTGATCGTGACCACCCTGGATACACTGGTTCTGGCTTCTTTTTATTCTTTGGAGGGTTAAAAGTTGGATCTTTATCACTGCAGTCGCTGTTTTCAAATTCCAGGGGAGGCTGATTTTCTTTAGTGTCATGTTGGTGGTTTTCTAAGTCCATATGAGGCAGATTGTTGTTATAAATAGATTCCAATTGTGAGAAACATTCTGTAGCATCCAAATAGCGCTGATTCTCTGGCTTGTTCGTAACGTCTGATAACATCGTTACATCCGACTGAGCAAGATTGTCGTTAGATTCAAATGAATTAAGTTCAATGTCATCCTGCGCATGATCAGACGCATGGCCTGGACAAGATCTAAAATCTTATTATTTATTATTTTCTCAGAGATGACGACATCTTCGCCCTGAAACGCCAAAAGTTCTAATTTCGAATAAAAAATGTTATACTTAATACATAGGTGGTATTTGGGCAAACAGTGACTCAATACTCAAACAACACAAGGCAGATAAAACATTAATTACTTTTATTTAAAATTTCAGTGAAACAAAAACCGATCTCTTATTGTGATCATTATGCAACGACGACTTTTAGTAGGTATCCTTCACTACGCGCGGAGGTATTGTAACGATAAAATCGTTACTAATAAAATAAAACAAATTAAAATTACACAAAACTTATTATAACAACGGATCCTAGAATGTGCCCAACGATCCCCCGTCCTTAGTCCATGGCCCTATTCCCCACACATTCTGCGGACGCACCTGTGTTCTGCGCGAGCGCCGAGTCGACAATCGTGCCGTGCCGCCAGCCCACTTTCTGTGTCGAAGGCGAACGCACGCTTGTCCTCCTCAATTTATGCGACCGTTTTCTACGCGAAGCGTTTATTTTCATTACTTATTTTTTAATTATTATTTCAATAATAAACTCAGTGTGAAACCCCGTATAGGGTAAGTGTTGAACATAATGTTAATTTTTACGCAAAGTAGTAAGTGGGCCGTGAGAGTTTGGCCGGTGATTGTTATGTTATGTTTGGTGTTATGTTATAATAATATGAACTCCGTCTGATTGTGGCTTTCTTACACACCTTCTTTCAACGTCTAAGTACTTTCTACTTCATTCCGACAAAAGCCACAACCAGAGGGAATCGCTAAGCGGCGGATTTTCACCGGATGTTAATTCCAGGGTCCAAGATTCCGGGACGACCTTATCGCCTTGTCCCGCTTCTACCAATCATCGCATCACTGGAGTGGTGAACTGCAGTGATGCGTTGATTGTGGCTTTCTCACACACCTTTTTTCAACGTCTAAGTACTTCCTACTTTATTCCGACAAAAGCCACAACCAGAGGGAATCGCTGAGCGGCGGATTTTCACCGGATGTTAATTCCAGGGTCCAAGATTCTGGGACGACCTTATCGCCTTGTCCCGCTTCTACCAATCAACGCATCACTGCAGTTCACCACTCCACCGGTTCCTCTTCCTGCCATCGAGGCTATAGCCAGGGGACTACTTAGGCCGGCTATCTATGGTCGCGAACGTCGTAATGGTTATCCGGTTAACTGAACCACTTAAATAAATATGTAAACAATCACCCCGCCTTTCTTTTTTGAAGATAGGGTCCCTTCAGGTGACCCCGTTTCATGGGGGTAGATAAATCACGCACTACTGCCTATCATCCCCAAAGCAACAGGATGGTGGAGAGGTGGCACCGCTCATTCAAAGTAGCCCTTACGGCTCGGCTAAACTGTACGTCTTGGGTTGACGAGCTACCGTCTTGGGTTGACGAGCTACCGACAGTCATGCTAGGTTTGCGCGCAGTTATTAGAAGAGATAGCGGCGTAAGCGCAGCGGAAATGGTATATGGACGAGTACTCAAAATTCCTGGGAAATTTTTTGACGTCATTAGACAACCAGTAAGCGATCGTGCCACGATAGTCGAACATATTAGGGATACGATAAGTACAAGATACAAACCTGTTGCAAGATCGAATCACGCCAGTTCTCGTGCTATATTTGTACAGCCCGACCTTCAAACTACCGATTATGTGTTTGTAAGGAATGATACTGTAAGGAAACCTTTGCAACCTACGTACGACGGTCCTTACGGTGTCGTACGCAGAGGTACCAAAGTTTTCGTCATAATGATAAATAATAAGATTTCGCGTATTTCAATAGACAGGTTAAAACCGGCATATTTATTGGAAACTGAAGGCGAGCAGACCGTTACACAGAGAGACACGTCGTGTCCCGTGCCGTTAAAGATTCCAGGCACGGACGGACGGTTCGAGACATCAGACAAACCGGTACCACAGAGAGGCTTTTCGAGCCCTGTACCACAGAACCTCGGTACAGCAGGTACACGGACGGATGCGCCTAAGGTATCCAGTAGGGGACGCGTAATTCGCCCCCCCAATACGTTTTGGCATGGATATCATCCATACGTACCGCATTAATTTTTTAATTTTAATTTTAATTTTTTATTCAGGAAACATACAGTGATATATAACTAATTTAAAAAGAAATTATGATAACTTAGCACTATTAACACGTTTCCGCATATACAAATCTAATTAACAGCTTGTTTACGCTAAAAAATTACTATAGGTTAAGGTAAGTATATAAGTATAAAATATAAAAAGTATAAAAATATAGTAGTATAAGTGCTAGATAAGTAATGTCATAACATAACCTATAAACGAGACAGTTCAAAATTCGCACCAAACCAGTTCTTGAAGACTATAGCTTTAAATTTGTGTGGAGATGTATTAAATAGATCAAATTCAGGAAAATCATTCAGTTTGTTAACACAGTTTGCTGACCTTATGAAAAAAGAGTTTTGCCTGTAGTTTGTAGAACTATGAGGGATATGGAGACTAATAGGATGTCTTACAGAACACCTTGTAGGGACTTTCAGATTTATCATAGAAAGAAGATGAGGAGAATCGATCTGAGATTGTGCTATTTTCATTAACAATACAATGTCGGCTATTTTCCGTCTCTCATAGAGAGGAAGTATATGATGTCTGCGACATCTTGATTCATAATTTCTGTCGTGTTTCTTGCATTTAAATTGTAGGTACCGCATAAAATTTCTTTGAATTGATTCAAGCCTATTAATATATTTTTCATATTGTGGATTCCAAATCTGTGAACAGTACTCGAGGATGCTACGCACGTATGAGCAATAGAGAATTTTAGTTAGTTTAACACTATTGAATTGAGAGCTTGATCTTTTAATAAATCCCATAGATTTACTAGCCTTATTGGCGATATTATCGATATGTCTCTCGTATAGTAATTTTGAATCATGGATCACCCCTAGATCACGAACGTTCTTTAGGTCCTGTCCTTTAATTTTGTATGTAAAAACCGTTGCTTGGGATTTACGGGTAAAAGTTATTGACTGACATTTTGCTACATTGAGATCTAATTTATTGAGTAGACAGTAATCTTCAAATCTAATTAGATCTTGCTGTAACAGGAGACAGTCATTAATATTATGAATTTGTTTGAAGATTTTCATGTCATCAGCGTATAAGAGGAAGTTTGAATACTTGAAACAAGAGTTTATGTCATTCACAAAGAAGTTAAACAGCAACGGACCTAATAAGGAGCCTTGGGGCACCCCAGATGGTACATAGTTCCATGTAGAAGAATAGCCGTTAAGAACAATCGCCTGAGATCTATTTTCAATGTAAGATGTAAACCACCTAAATAAGTTCCCATGGATTCCGGCAGAGAAAAGTTTTTGTAGCAGCAGGGTGTGATCAATTCGGTCAAACGCTTTACTATAATCTGTGAAAATAGAATCCACTTGCCCACCTCAAGCAAGAGATAGTGTACTGACTTTTGGTAAACATACGTACTGCATTAAGTAAGAGATTGTGTACTGACTTTATATTATGTATGTCAGAATTAATACTTTACTAAGTAATGTGATTTGATATTATTCCATGGGCATAACGGTATCATGTACACAGCCGCATACCCACGGTAATGTATAATAAGCATATTAATTGTTGGAAACTACGTATTTAGTTTCATATTTCTTTTGATTTAACCTTACGAAACATGGTCTAGGTACATTTTATTCCCGACTTTGTAAGAAGCCGCTCTAGTTATGTTAAATATTTTGTTTTGTCCGGTATAATGAGAAAGTGGCATAGCTTGGAAGAAAAAAAGGAGAAAGAAGAAATTATTATTGCCCAAAACGGGAATTCCGCCGTTGAGACGCACATGTCTCAACAAAGTTTAATGATGACGGTCATGGTTAATTTGCTCGGGATTATACTAGCATACGTGCTCTGGCCGAGCTGAGATTTATATGAGATACAGCGTTTATTATTATTGCATGTGTATATCATGCTCACGAGCGCTCTCTAATCAATTAATTAAAAAGCACATTGTATTTTGAAATTCGACTGACTAATGTAAGAAATATCTATTACAATTAGATACCTTTTATATAAACTCTGGCAGGTAAGTCGCAAATAAAACACCGCATCTTGATTGTGAACCTTCTTCCAGAATTCTGAAGGTAAATGCCGCCCTCCCGAAGCAATGTTTCCATTTCAATAATAAAATCTTCCAAATAGGTTTTATATTTTTCGGTTTCCCTATTCCAAAATAAATACCAATAACCAAAGGGCTGAAGCAAGAATTCTTAAAAACGTTGCAAAAGATAGGCCAAAACTCTTTTTGAACGTTTGAAGATTGGTGGTTTATATTCAACGAAATTGTTTCTGGAGCCTCTTCCCTACAAAGCAGTATTTTTGCAGAGGTATTATTATTCCATTGTGCCAGTATTCTCCTCCATCGATTGTTTTTAGTGTGATTTGTCTGGGTGTAGCTAAAATAGTTCTGGGGTCATTAAGTAATGTAATTGGAATAAATTCATTGATAATTTTTAAAAGATTCCCAAAGAGTTAAGTGTGCTTTTTTTTAATAGCCCATTTGCTAATATTTTCACGAAATTTTGCTTGTTTATAATAATCACTACACTCAGTCACTGTCTAAATTTTCAGAAACATAAGATCGATTTACACATTCATGTTTGGTGTCAAATTACCCTTATCCGACCACCTTCTGTTTCAAAGTCCTCCCCTCAGCACTACAGATGAAGTGAAGCAGTCAAAACGGATAGCAGCATTAAGGAGGTCGGACTCGTGCTTCACCTAGGTTCTTCACCTGGGTGAAGCACGGGGCACTTACAAGTCCCCCGACTTCAACTCAACTGATAATATTTTAGTACAGTCATGCAATATACATAAGAATACATGATGAAGGAGTAATAAATAAGCTAAGAGAGTTTCACATGTTGCTTCCTCATGCTTGTGTATACTATAATTTAATTCCTATCATAGACGACGTAATAATAGTAGCTTGTGTTAAGATAAATATGCAGGAAGTATTAATAAAAAATAAAAAAAATAACATCTATTTTATTATATCTACATTTACTTATTTAATTTAGGACTATAACTTTATTCCAAAACAAGATACATTTTTCCAATAAATTTTCACAGAGTTGCCTATCATAATCCACCTCTATAATACTTACTTCTTTAGTTGTTTGATAATCGTTATGAGCAACACAAAACAGGGCCTTAGCTTTATTGGAAAAATGCATCTGTAGTTGCACCTCTGCCATGTATTTTGAAGCCACTTTATTTCCCGAGCTAATATATGGGCCAATCGCTTTTTCTGATGTTGGACATTTTATTTCGATGCTGTACTCACTACTTTCATCCGGAAAAGCACCCATGACAGGATAGATATCATGTAATTTTAAACCATATTTATTTATTTTTATTCTCCTTAGTTTTTCAAGTTCTTTTAGTACATAACTTGCCAAGAATCTATTTTCATAGCTTCAGTGTCCCTGAACTGTTTACTGGCTACCAATATGTTCTTAGTGAAAGATCCATCAAGAACATTGCAATGCGCATACTATACTGTGTAAAGTCAAAACAATGATGAAGGGTACCTCTACAAGAACCTTAATACAACAAAGTATTCGCAGTTACTCATGTCACCAATATCAACATCACAGAGTCCATCACTTCAAGGCTTCACAATTGACACTGAAATTACTACTACTGTTACCAAAGAACTGCTAGACCACGGTGCTATGAAACAAATACTGGAGTTTATACAAAAAGATCCAAAAGCATACATAGGTTTACCAAAACAATATTTCTGGCTGATTAAATACATAGTCTCGGCAAGTATCACAAAAATTACGAACTAGATATAATTACCGCTTTGATTAATATTAAATGAAATGATCCGGTCTATAGAATCTGTGACCTATTTCAAATTTCTAAGTCGAAACAATGGAGAAGGGTACCTCTACAAGAACCTTAATACAACAAACAAAGTATTCGCAGTTACTCATGTCATCAATATCAACATCACAGAGTCCATCACTTCAAGGCTTCACAATTGACACTGAAATTACTACTACTGTTACCAAAGAACTGCTAGACCACGGTGCTAGAAAACAAATGCTGGAGTTTATACAAAAAGATCCAAAAGCATACATAGGTTTACCAAAACAATATTTCTGGCTGATTAAATACATAGTCTCTGCAAGTATCACAAAAATTACGAACTAGATATAAACGCTTTGATTAAAATTAAATTAAATGATCCGGTCTATAGAATCTGTGACCTATTTCAAATTTCTGGTGATAATACAAATGTTATGCATAGAGGAATACAAGCATTAGCAATTTTTTTCCAGAACTTGATTTTTATACCCACTTTGACACAGATAAAAAAAAACTTTTAGCATTTAAAATAAAATAATCAAATGTGCGTCCACTATTAGATGCATTTAAAATTGAAATACAAAAACCACATAATCCTGCTTGTTAGGTACAAACATGGTCTCAGTATAAAAATACAAACACTGAAATATTTGATTGGATCCTCAGAGCAATTGACTGCACTCACATACGCATAAAGTCTCTATGTAAGGCTTCTATCGAGTTATTTTATAATACTAGGAGACATTATCCCGATGGAATTTCCCATCGGCAACATCTCGGGAACTGCATTTTTCAAACAAACTTGCATGCCCAAATTCTAGACGATGAATTTAAAAAAACCTTTCCTAGGGCTCACCTATCTTATCTACATAATAAAATTCTGTGCATGATTTCATGCTTATAGACCGAATTAGGCTGCATTATCTGTCATTCAGTCCAAAGTATTTTACTAAGTAGATGTAAAATTTAGGCTTGTTCTACATTTGGTTTTATTTTAGCAGATCACATAGTTGGTGAAGAGTTTAGAAACTTAATGCGCTACTTTTCATTGAATGTGCAAGCTGTGATGCTGATTTAAAATTTACGAATGTTGTCGCTCAGTGGCCGGTTTCTGCACATGATGCTTCAATATTTAATAATTCTGTATTGAGAGCTAATTTAGTAGTGCTTATAATAATTATATTTATTTATTTCAGACTAAGTGCATAAAAAAAAAAAAAATTTAAACACGTCAAATAAAATAATACGAAATTTAAAATTTACTGCACAACAATAGTTGGTGCAGTAAATTTTGTAGCGCTCCTCGAGGAAGATAGCTGACGTCGCAGCAGTCCAACTAACCATCAACACGGAATCGCGCTTCGTGACCCCAATAGATGGCACGTGGAGCCACGCTGAGTGCAGCAGAGGACATTCTGACTTCCGACCTCGAAGTAGAAACTAGCTTAATTTAAAGTAGGACATCATTCAGAGTTCATACATTTTTGGGCTAATTCAGAAAGTGCCGGCCAAATAAAAAAAATATATTTTCCATTAGTATACATTATTATCTTTATTTGTTACTATGGAACCAAACCTGTAGCATGTCTCTGCATTTTTAAATGCGTTCTAAAAAAAATACAACAAAAGTAGCAAATCGTAGTAAGATACCTAAAAACAATGTTTTTTTTAGGCCTAAAACTTAAACCCTTTCGTTAGAGGATACCTGGGGAATTACGGCTATGGAAACGAAACGCCAAGGGCAAACGCAGGTTACAACAGAGCAAGCAAACAAGTTTAGGCTTGTGACCATATGTCGTTGGGTGGTCGAAGTTATAAATGGACGATTTAAGAGGGATTATCGTCTATTGAATTGTTCACAGTAACCGAGCACTAAGCCATATGATGGACTATTTTAGAATTGCTGCTGCTCTATTAAATGACTTTCACGTCCTGATCGACAATAATGTGCACGCGGATGAGATTGTTAGCATTATAAATGAAAGAATGACGCTGCCTAATAAACTAGCAGATCTTGTAATCAATAATAATTACAATAGAAGGAAGGCGGAGGAGGGCACATTTTTAGTCGATGACAGCCAATATGCCGGAATTCGACCAGTTTCCTAGATTTACTGTGGAGCAACTGACATTGTTCGCCTTGGGCAGCTATCAAATAAAACAGGCTCGCAGTTACTACGGCGAGCATGTTCAATCCGATGGAGCGTTCACCTTAGAGCTTGGTGGGGATGTGCCAGCTCAAGAAGTTCGGGAACTCGATGAAAGAGACCTCTGGCTAATAAGAGGTCGCATAGAGTCTAGACACGTACAAGCTAAAACATACTACGTTTATATCGCAGTAGTACCAACTTCAAATGGAAGAGAAGCAATTCCTCATTGTAGCTGTAATTTTGGGAAACACACTGTAGGATCCTGTGCACACGTGATGGCAATTACATGGTACATGGGCTTTGCGCGGCATCAACCTTCTATAATTGTGCCGGCATAGGGTCTGGAAAATATAATCGTTCGACCGGAGGAGCTGTGACCTTTTTTTATTAAAAACTAGCTGACCTGATAGACGTTGTCCTGTCTTAGAACTGTCAAACACGCAAAGTTCAAATTGTATTTTATATTATTACACCTTGGGTTACACTATTGGAGTTTTAGTAAGGATCCCTATTTTTTTTAATATAATATAGCCTAATCTATGTTATCCGGGGATAGTGTAGCTTCCCAACAGTGAAACATTTTTTGAAATCGATTCAGCAGTTCTGGAGCCTATTCAATGCAAACAAACAAACAAACAAATCTTTCCTCTTTATATTATTAGTAAGTATAGATAAACCGGTTTTTCAAAACAATCCTCAGATCGCCCGTAAATTATTTTTTCTTTCATTTTTGTTAAGTATATTCTCTTCCTTTTCCATTTGGGTTTCATCGTACTATGATTTTTAAACTTTTTTACCATTTTCAAAGGCTTCTGCACTGGTCTATACATGTCAGTACTTGCTCTCTAAGGCTGATGCGACCTAACGTATCGATGTGCTTGTGATTACTCGTTATTTCGTTAGAACTCGCATTGTTTTCAATCAGTCTATATGTCAGTGCAATTACGCAGTTCTAAAAGGGTTATATGTTTAATAGGTGACGTAAAACATCAAATAACGGGTTCAAAACTTCCGTCTAATGGACAAGTTCTAGCAGTTCTATTTTACAATATCCGTGAAGTGAATTTAACTGTCAATCGAGCGCGAGTCTCACTATTCGCGAATGTATTATTTATTGGGAAAAGGCGCGTATTCCTACTAAATATTTGCCTAATTATGTGAAAAAACTTGTAAACTTATATCAAGTTTGCAGGGACTTGCAAAAAAATTCACAAAAGACACAAGATGTATTTAATCAGAGTCGTCAAGACTTTGTCAACAATTTAGATAATTTGTTTGATATTGCACACGCCGATTCGCTTCAATTAATAAAAGTAAATGAGTATAGATTATTTTTACAGCGTCAAAGATAACCAGGCCTACCTGCGGGCCTAGCACAGGGCGTAGATAAATTGTCTTTCCACCCTTTTTACTAAAAATACAAACTAAAACTACAAATACAGTTAGACTGCCCATAGACCGTTGAAGGTCTTAAGACAATCCAAATGCTCAAGCCCACTACCAGTTGGCAGCGTACCCAGCATGCTGGCGGCATTACCACGTTGAATGGCAATGCTTATGCGTTGAGCCAGAAACACGCCAGCATTTTGGTCACGCATCGCATTAACCAGCGCTCTGAAAGATTTTTGAAAATGAGGTGAGCTCCCGGTCCCCAAGGGCCTAATGTCTCGACCCCAAACGCCACTTTTTATACACCTGTCAGTGGAAATAATTATCTTTTCCACCTTACATACCATGGCAACCGCGGAAAGCAGGGGAAAGGGATAAAATGTTTCCACTTGACGTTTGCCGTAGACATTATATTTGTCATCTACCTTGAGGATGGGTATTAAAGTTTATCCTCATATAAACAAAATGTCGCGAGCATATTACAATTATATTTTGACGCGAGAAATGGAAACAATGGAAAGAAAATTATACCGGAAGTTTCTGGAAAATGAATTTCGCCGCCTATTTCGGATCAATAAGAACATGGCATTGTATTTGTGTGAGAAGCTGAACGATGCTTTGCAGACTCAAAATCCTCTCGATGGTTTGCCATTGCATATCAAGATTATTATTAAAGTATTACCTACCTACATTATATGAAATACCTAAGCTATTGGCACCTATCTACCACATAACCCACAATTTGTCTTTCTACTATATAGGTCCTCGCATCGGTACGCTTAATGGCAGATGGTAGTTACCAGAGAGAATAGAATAAGATATTTTATTTATGTTACACGGGAATTACTCACGTAAAAACGTATGCAACGTATCAACGTATGCGGTTGCGTAATCTTACGTGAGTAATTCCCGTGTAACATAAATAAAATGTGTGAAAACCACGTCAGTTTCAATAATAAGAATAAGATATATTTATTGCCAATAAACAAAAACAATGAACATGTACTATAAGAAAGGCACAGGGCAGGACTATGGTCTGGCCATTGCTCAGACTACAGTCAGCAAATATCTGACCCAAGTTACTGAAGCTATCATCAGTATGTAAGTGACAATTTCGGTATATTTTCTCATTGGTACTTAAGACAAAAGTACATCTACACTACATTCATTTGATCTCCAGTAAATAAACTACCTGTGTATTTTATTTCCAGACTCATGCCAAAATGGATTATCTTCCCCGGGACAGAGGATGCAAGGCGCAGAGTATCGAATGGGTTCCAGCAAAAGCATAGCCTGCCGGATATTTTAGGCGCGATTGATTGCACCCATGTGGATATATTCTCTCCACCTTTTCCCACGGGAGTGCAGTACAAAAATCGAAAAGGGCGCACAACAATAAATGTGCATCTGGTAACTAATAAGAATATAAAAACAATTAATGCCTTTTTTCTTAGATGGTACATTACTTTGGCTTATATTTATTTTTGTAGTTTGTGGATGTATAAACTGCCGAATACTGAGCATCAATGCAAGATACCCTGGACGAATCCATGACCAGTTCATATTTAACCACTCCAATTTAAAGAGGGAAATGAGACGCCTATATGACAATGGGATTGGACAATATTATCTTTTAGGTACTTTTCATTTGTAATCTAATATGTACTTATGTTAAACTACCTATGTAAATAAATTGTATTGAATACTAGTATCTACTACCAGTAGAGCTATGCTCGGAGTTTCTTTGCGCGATAAAATCCGAAACGTGGATATTCGCCAAAGAACCAGAGTCACCGACATAGCTGTTAAAATTTGCAAGTTGAAGTGGCAATGGGCAGGCCACATCCCTCGAAGAACCGATAACCGATGGGGAAGAAAGGTTCTTGAGTGGAGACCACAAACCGGAAGACGCAGCGTAGGTTGGCCTCCTACTAGATGGACCGACGACATAGTGAGAGTCGTTGGCATCCAGTGGATGCAAAAGGCAGGCTGTCGTTCAGTGTGGAGGTTAAAAGGGGAGGCCTATGTTCAGCAGTGGACGTCTTCTGGCTGATGATGATGATCTACTACCAGTAGTGTAGGGCCGAAACACATAAGCGCGTTGCGGCGCCGCGCCGCTGAAATCGGCAGTGCGCTATAGCGGTGCGGCGCCGCAACGCACGACGTGAATTCCAGCGTTATGACGTCATACTTGTTGACAAGGATGCAGTTGTTTCTAACACTCTTGCAAACAACACGTGTCAACCGAGAAGCAGTTTTAAAATTAAAATGTCTGACGTTGACGTCGATCTGTTTATATCTTCGGTTCAGGAACACCGTTGTTTGTGGGATACTAGTGACGAAACCTATAAAGACAAATTTATAAAACAAGAAGCATGGAAAAGCATTTGTGAGATCGTTTATGTTGATTACAAGGAAAAAAACTCAACCGAAAAATCAAAACTGGGTAAGTAGTAACATATAGTCTTAGGTTTACGCGATCACTATTCACAATAAAACTACAATTTTTACTGTAGTAAAAACGTAAAAATCTGATCCGCGGTTTAAATTGTAGTTTAATGTAAGTAGCATGTATCTTTTTTTTTTAATCATATGAAATACACCATTTATTTTAATGCCCTATGCAAAAGATTTTCTCTAAGTTAAAATTATATTTTTTTCTCGCGCTCTTATTCAAAAAGGTAAACAAATACTATAAATAAAACCAAATTGCCATTTAAATTGTTTATTCGCAGTTCACAACATGTTAAATAGTTTGAATCAAATGTATTAAGGTATTATTTGTATTTTGAATTGAGTAGGTATACGAACATTCATATTTTGTTTAATTGCCAACTTAGGGCGCCAACATCACTGGAAAAGTAATTACAAAAATCATTCCGTATTAGATGTGGGCTTAAATTATTTTCATTTGCTGTGGGCAAATGCAACATTTGCAGATCAGAATCATCAAAGATAATGTCATCGGTCGCTTGTACTCCATCTCGATTCAAAACAAAGTTGTGCATTACACAACATGCCTTGATAATGTCTGTCGCAAATTCGTATTGCACATTCATAGATCGATGAAATATGCGCCATTTATTGGCTAGGATGCCAAAAGCGCACTCGACATATCTTCGGGCACGACTCAGTCGATAATTGTAAACTCTTTGTTGTACCGACAAATGTTTTCCTGAGTAAGGGCGCATGACGTTATTCGAAATTGAGAATGCTTCATCTCCTACAAAAACAAATGGAGTTTCATTTTGAGAACCTGGTAAAGGCTTTGGTACAGGAATAGGTAATTTGCGTGTCATAATCAAATCATAAAGTTTAGAGTTCTGGAAAACGGTGGAGTCACTTTCCTTGCCATACGCTCCTATATCGACAAAAATGAATCTATATCTAGAATCTACAAGAGCTAATAAAACTATTGAATTATAGCCCTTATAATTGTAAAACAGTGATCCACTGTGCGCAGGACATGTAATACGGACATGTTTACCATCAAGAGCTCCTATGCAGTTAGGAAAATTTGCTTTCTTGTCAAACTCAATAGCGACATCTTCTAGAACCTGTTTTGTTATAGGAGGTATATTTTGACTTGATAGATGTTTCCATATGGCGCGACAAACTGTCCTTACAATTTTTGCTATTGTACTTGCTCCTCGGAAGTAATTCGTATGCATGGTTTTAAAGTCACTGCCGGTTGCTAGAAATCTAAAATGAAATAATAATTAGTAGGCAAATAATAAAATAATACAAATGTAGGTATAATCAAACTCAAACCGCGCAGGTAATAGTGTTGCTAAAGGAATAGATTTTCAAAGATAGACAGGTAGTTTTTCAAAGAAGTACTCAATAAATATTTTACATTATGGTTGTTCTAGGCAAAGTCAATCAGTTTTTAACTTGCCTAAGTCAAGAAAAAGCAGAAAATTATTCTTTTTCGGCGGCCAGCCATTTATATGAAATTGGATGGACCGAAAGTACTTATGAAAGTTATATCAAATTTTATATGTAGTATAAATGGAATCTAAGGAATTTTAGTCTTTATTACTATTTTTCACTTGTGAAGTTTTTTGTTGCAGGTAATGATTTAGTCAAGAAGTGGAAGGCCATAAAAGATAATTTTGCTAAATATCAAAAAAAACTAAAAGATGCCAATCGATCAGGAGCTGGAGCTGCAAAAATTAAAGAATATCACTTGAATAAACAATTACAGTTTTTGAAAAAGGTTTCACAAAATGCAACTGATTCCAGTTTATGCGTAGCGGAAGGAGATATTGAGAATGAAATAACGGCATTGCCTCGTTATAAAAGTCAACCACGAAAACGAAAGGCAGATGATAAGGATGATATTGAAGAAGATTTATTGGCAATATTAAAAACACCGGAGAATAGACATTTGCATTTTTTCAAGGGGATTTTACCATCTCTACAATCGTTAAATGAGAATCAAACATTGATATTTCAAAGTCGGGTGCTTCAAATATTAACCGACATTCTTCAACCTTCAATTCATCAAAATACACATCACGGCTATAATCAAGAATATCAGCATCAGGGTTACAATCAAGGATATTCAACTATGAGATACGATAATACGGTTCAGAGTGGCTACCACACTTCTACTCCTGGAAGTTCGATTACTGAACAGAGGACTACCTCATCATCAAACCAACAACGTCCAATAAATTCACCATTTTTACTGGACGAAACGTCAGCTACTTCCTATGTTTCACAAGATGAGGAGTTTGATTTTTCTTAAATTGATCATTACATTTTTTAAGGCCTATTAAAGTATTCTTAAAGTAAGAAAATTGTATAATGCAAAAAGCTTAATTTGATTCTGTCTTGTTTCATTTGAACCTGGCTTTGTACCACTAGGTACCCCCAAACCATGAACACTAGTGATGCAAAATTTTTATCGACACCCCGCTAGTACCACAGGTGTATAAAGCCAGGGGTACAAATAAAACTAAACATTTGATTCCGAGTGCCATAAACATCAATAAAAAAAAATAAGAAACCTATTTGTTTTACCTTAAAGTTAAGCCCAGCATTTCCAAAGCAGTAACTGGTTTCCTTCCTTTATTTTTTTTCTTCTGTATATATTTTGATAACTCGCTTAATAGCTCTTCAAATGATGATATACTCATTCTAAAGTAGGCAACAAATTTTTTTTCGTCTATCTTTAATGCTTCGTATTTTTTAGAAAAGAACTCGCCATTTGGATTCATACCCTTACTTAATGGATGTATCCAGTATCTTCTTTGCCGTATTTTTAAGATAGAATAATGTCTTCTTAATAACAAATAAGCAATAAGTTTATTACGATCCATCGCAGAGAGACGTCTATCCACACTCAAAAATCACGAGAAAATGGTTGCCCTACCATAATGCCCTGTTTCGCGACGCCGCAACGCGGCAACGCAACTGCCGATTTTGGCGTTGCGGCGCCGCAAAAATAAGCAGTTTGCGTTATGTGTTTCGGCCCGTAGTGCACCATGCGTAAAAATGCTGTTTAGTTAAAAATGGCATTAAAGGTGAAGGCCTTCTGGCTAATGATGATGATAATGAGTGGTTGTTGCTTTCTTAAATTTTCCACACAATTTCGATTTATTACAGTAATTTATTTTAGTAGTGTGACAAGAATCAATACCTAACTTACTCATCTATACTAATATTATAGAGGAAAAATTTGATTGTTTGTTTGCATTGAATAGGCTCCGATACTACTGAACCGATTTTAAAAATTCTTACACTGTTGGGAAGCTTCACTGTCCCCGGGTTATATACATAGCCTATATTATATTTTCAAAAAAAAATAGGGATCCTTACTAGAACTCCAATAATGTAACCCAAGGTGTAAAAAAATAAGACTTACACCCGTGCGAAGCCGGGGTGCGTTGCTAGTTAATAAATAAAAATACAAGATAATAATATGTAAGAGGTTTAATTACATCAAATATTTTATTTTTTATAAGAAAAAAAGGCTTGCGCTTGGCCGCCAACTCGCCCGATGGTAAGCGATGATGCGGTCTACGATGAAGCATGCTTGCCTAGGAGAAAACGATTCACTCTTGAATTCCACAGACTAGCAGTTCCACAATAAATGTGGAATCAAAGCGCTTCGTACGGGTTCTCCATCCCAAAGATGAGAGCAGTACTAGATGCACGACCGAACTTGTGCTTAGTAGAGTGAATGCAACTGTTCCGACGTGAAGTGTCGTCACACCTTCGATAGGAATTTAATTGATTCAAATTCAATTCCTTTGTGATTCTAATTCAAAGTGGGGGTGATAAGACCTGCACTGATATCCCGCTTGGGGTGTATTGTGCATTTACACCTGCCCCTGCCAGCCTACCCAAACCAGCCATGCTCTTGAAAATAACGGCTTTCTGGGTTGCTGTTTAAATTATTCTACCCCTATTTCGCCAGGTGATGTGGTATTGGAAACTTGTTGAGTTTCTCCATGGTGTCCCGAACTTAATCTCATATCTTCCATCGCCTCTGTGTTTGAGCAGTGCAGTTGAAAATTAATTAGAAAACCTCCGAAAAACTGAAAAAAGAAAAATATATATTTATTAATAAAGTGAATTTTTCAGGGGACTCGGGATACGCTTTGGAACCGTGGCTAATGACGCCTGACCTAGACGCAGCTCCGAACAGCGCTGGCGATAAATACACTCAGTGGCATTGCCAAGTCCGAAACTGCGTGGAACGAGGTAATGGATATGTAAAAGATACGTTCCGAGCGCTACACACACGGAAGCCTTTTCGGGGCCATAGCCCCGAAAAGGCTTCCAAAATAAATTATAATTGTGCTACGATATACAATATCATGCACCATTATAGGTGAGTTGAATTATGTAATAATCTTCTCATACATAAAAAAGACGATGTATTTTTCCCTGTGGACACCAAAACGGCTGGACGGATTTTGACGGGACTTTCACTGGAAGATAGCTGATGATTTAAGGAGTAATCCACACGGGTGAAACCGCGGGGTGCAGCTAGTAGTTTCATAATGGAATTAACAAATATCAAATCAAATGACCCTTTTTTTCAGAGTGCCATTGGATAATTTAGAGCTCACCTCTGCTGATGAAGAAATTTCAGACTCCATATTGTACCAGACACCGAGCAAACCAATTTACTTGGACTGGCTCGTACGAAAAGGGAGTTGTTAATAAATAGATATTTTAACAACTAAACTTGTATTTATATTTCTTACCAATATTTTTTTTTTTGCTTTGGCATTTGCTTCTGCCATGAGTTGGTTCTGTTCCCGTAAGAGCTCGTTCCGCTCGGCCATCAAAGATGCTATGTTTTGAAAGATAAAAAGTAATAATATACAGATAAATAAAGATAAGAACGATGGTGGCCGAGCGATAGCATGTGCGCTTTACAATCTGATGGCACCCAATTCGATTCTCGGCCCTGCACCAATCAGTTATTGCGTATTTAATAGTAGATTGTTGCATCGTGCACAAAGTGAGTTACTAATGCACGACTGTTATGTTGGTGCATAATTCAATTATCATTAAACCTCTTTGGTTAATTTATATCTAAATAAAAAACAGTGCATTAATGGAAAACTGTACAATAATGAGATTTCATATAACATTTCTGTACTGTTTTGGTTCTAAACAAAAAATCTAATCGGATGAAATCTAGAAATCGACAGCGTCCGAATGGGGTATTTCAGCAATAATAGAGTATTTAGCGAGGAGCAAGAACAGCATTTATCGAAAGTAGGTATATCCAACGTTGCGCGGAAATATATTTTGGTGATTCCCCAAAAGAGATACGAAAGTTATCTTTTGAGCTTACGAATAAATTACTCCTTATTCTTGAGCATCGGCGTAAAGTTGCTAGTCTATCGGTTTTTTATCGAATACATTTCAGGGAGTGTGCATCGGATCTGCATGATCTAATTCCCTCCTGCCCATTTTTCTATCGGAATGCCAGAGCGGGCACAAAAAATAGACTGCTTTATGGTTGATATTACAAAACCCGTACGAAGCGCTTTGATTCCACTTTTATTATGCATACTGCTAGTCTGTGGAATGCGCTGCCTGAATGGGTGTTCCCCCATAGTTACAATCTGGGTATCTTCAAATCACGAGTGAATCGATTTCTTCTAACAAGCGTGCTCCATCGTAGACCGCATCGTCGCTTTAGATGAAGCGAGTTGGCGGTCTAACGCAAAACTATTAGTACAGTTCAGATTTGAGCAAAAGTGCTCTAGAAATCGATTTTTACTTGCACTTCTGGGATATACCCAAGACTGGTATCGTTGGATTCTTTGTGGTGTCAGGAACACGAAACCGTCGGTCGTAGAACACCAAAGTGGTGGAGGGGGGAACTACCCCCCCCCCCCTCCATCAAAGATGGCGTCGAGGCAGTTTTGTTTTAACACCATAATTCGATAAATACAGCACCTATTTCAAAGATATAAACTCTTTTGAAAGCCAATAATATGTTCCATGTTTCTTTAGTACATATTTTATATGTATTTGTGATAGTTGATGAGTTATCTTATGAAATATAGGTTTTCTAGCAAATACTAAAATACTTTTCGACTGATTGCTCAGTAATCAGTAATTTTTTGTATATTTTTGTGTGTACATAATTTAAAGAATAGAAGTGTTATTACGATAAGTCTTCAAATCATTGAGATATTCCCATTCGCACAAACTCAGACAGAGCACGGATGGCGTATTTCGGACCTAAGATGAATCGGCAGCGCAGCGCTGCCGATTCGAGCGATCCCTGTCCCACTCTTCTCTTGCCGCTCATTTGCGTTTAAACTTCCAAAGGTAACGAACGTTTTATTCGACATTTTGTAACTAGTACTAGTAGGTGCCTACTACTAGCGAAAATATTTCTAAAATGGAACTAAAATCAGTTGGTAAAATTAATCTTTAAAAAAGTGAAAAGCAACGATTAATTTTGTGTCTGATTTGTGAAAACACTAAGGAAATGGACCCTCGAAATGCAACAGAAGCTAGCTTGGAGAAGTTTAAAGAGTGTCTTAATACAAGAAAATGTTATTTAGACCCAGCTCACAAAGTATTGAACCGCCTTCATGGTAAGTTATGTCAAATTAGTAATAAGTCGGTATGTAATGGTAAAATTGCCCCAACAACCAATGGGACAGTAGCAAAAAAATATATACCTTATACCTTTCTACTAGGTACAGCTTTTGTGCACCTTGAATCTGACAATGATAGTGCGATTTTGTTTTATGCATGATAAGATAAGATATTCTTTATTGTCATTAGAGTAAATCTATTATTATAATCTAAGTATAATAAAGATTGCGTTTATGGACTCTTCCTCTTGCATAAGAAAGCAGTAGCCAAATCTAGGTACAAGATGCGTCCCACTGACATCAATCAAGCTAAATATGTCCAGGCCTGTAATCGCTGCAATAAAACGTGTAGGGATGCAATACGCCGCCATATTCATGCATCTATCGATGATGAGAACCCAGCAAAGGTCTGGAAATTTCTTAGATCAATGGGAGTTGGCAAATCACGTCCAAATTCAGTGTCTAATAATACTGATATCAACGCCCTAAATCAACATTTTTCGTCTGCTTCTGCTATGGCAGATGCAGATAAAAACTCAACTATCAGCTATCTTTCTGCCTTGCCAACCCCCGATTTCGCTCCTTTTGTTTTTAATCGATTTACCGAGTGTGATGTTAAGAAGAGCTTAATGTCGATCTCCTCTAATGCGGTAGGCGGTGATAGCATTAGTCGGAACATGCTACTGCCCATCCTTGACATTATCCTTCTTATCCTCTGCACAATACTTAATAATTTTGTCGCAACTGGAGTGGATTTCCTGCAATCTGGAAAAATGCGCATATTTTACCATTGCCAAAAAACCCAATCCTAAATCCTTTTCTGAATACCGTCCAATTTCTATTCTCCCTTTCCTATCCAAAGTTCTTGAGCGTCTTGTCCACAGACAACTTAACGAATTCCTTAACAGGCAAGACCTCCTTAATCCTTTTCAATCCGGCTTCCGCCCCAGGCATAGCACTGTGTCTACTCTTGTAAAGATCACCGACGATATTCGCTTAGGTATGGATGACGGCAAGCTTACTGTTCTAACCCTGTTCGATTTCAGTAATGCTTTTAATGCCGTTAACGTGAACGTAACGTGGTAGCACGTGTGTAATGTAATGAGCATGCTTATTTAGAGCGTGCTCAAAAATCAAACGACGTTTGATTTTCGAGCATGCTACCTGAGGCGCGGGTAGGGGGGGCGTGATCCGAGCACGTCTGAATATGTTTGCTCTTGCTTTGAGCATGCCTATTTAGGAGTATGCTTTAAAACAAGCATGCTTATTTCTGGCAAATGTGAACAGTTTGCAGAGCATGCTAATTTTAAGCAAGCTTATTAGTATGCTTTTTTTGAGCACGTCTGTCAGTACCTTTAAACTACAATTTTGACCAGACTGAGCACTCCTATCAGAGGCGCTAATTGTGAGGCTGATGACAACCAGTTAATGTTGGACTTGGTTTTCCAAAATTCCAAATTGGAGGGCATGATTGATGAAGAGCATTCTTATATAGCTTCCAGCGATTTACAAGGGTATGAGCAATCATCGTATGATGACAATGATCCTGTCTTGCATTTGCCCGACATTGAAGAAGACATAGAAGAGACCTTATTTGCAACATTTGCTAAACAACCAGTTGGTTTATGTCAGTCGCTACCTGGCCTGAGCTTTGATAAAGCGCATAAACTGCCAGAAATGTAGCGACAGTTTAAGGACAATTACACCGGGAAATGACAAAATATACGACTATATATCTCTTAAAGAATGGTGGAAGGACAGAACATTTCTCACGTATCCGACTTTGGAACTTTGTAAAACAGTAGACACACGTGTCTCTGTGTTTGAGCGTGAAGTGAGACATGAGACATTCATCAATAAGTGCAGTAGAGCAGTTAAATTCTGATAAAAACAAAATTGCCCAATTAATGAGTTCAGCAAAATAATAAGAAATTTTATGGTAATTAGAAAAACAAAACACTGCAGGACTCTTTCGATAAAAAACTATAAAAAGAACACATTTCTAAGTTCCTTTGTTTTTAAATTCTATATATCTATTTCAGGTCATTTCGTCCGACAATTACCGCCACGCACCGTGACGACCGGAATTGATTGACCGTATTCTAAATCAGAAAAAATAGAAAAATGTCAAAGAGCAATGGAAAGAAGCATCTTGAAAATTAAACTAAAGAATAGAATTAAAAGTTCAGAAATAAGGAAAAAAACAGAAGTACTAGAGATGCTTCAACATGCTCAAAAATTAAAGTGGCGCTGGGCTGGCCATTTGACACGTACAAAAGACAACAGATGGACTAAGACGGCTACCCAATGGCAAGGCCCAGGGGGAACCCGGGCAATAGGAAGACCACAAGAAAGATGGGCAGATGAAATTACAGCCACAGCAGAGAACAACTGGACGGACAAAGCACAGAATAGACAAGACTGGGAAGCTCTGGAGGAGGCCTTCACCCGAAGAGGGGTCCTCAACTTTAAACAATAATCAATAAATAAACTACTATTCTATAAATTGAAATTTAACACTATAACTACTAATAATATGAGTGAATTCTATTGTTATTTGATACTATGCAATTAACATCAATCTAATTTTATTGTGATAATACTAGCATCAAATATAATTTTTAATTGTAATACTATGCAATAATTGCAACTTAATATTTAATACTATGCACTGATTATTATTTAATTTCAATATTATAATATCTATTAAATACATTTAGAAAATCACCCTAATGCATGCAGATGTGTTTATCTATAGGTTGAGGAAATAAAAGGCTATTTTATTTTATTTTATTTATTTTATTATAAATCAATGGTGGCCAAGCGGCAGCATGTGCACTTCACAACACAATCAAATAGCGTGGCGTCCGGTCTGATTCTAGTACTTAATTATATTATGTGCCGTTTTATACGCCATCACTAGTAGGTACTAAATAGGATAATAATAATTATGTTTTTACTACTGTTTTCAACTTTAAAAAGTACACAGTTTTGATGTATCTTTTTTAAATGGTTTTATTTTATTTGTAATATTAACTATTATGTTATTTTTAGTTTCAATAATAATAAGTTCACGCAGGATAATCCAGCATCACTAATTTTTACTATTGTTGGATTATTGGATTCCACAATATGCCTATAAATTACAGAAATGCTAGATTCATCACAAAGCAGTGATTTTCGCATAAAAATTCGAAAAATCCTTTCTTATCGGATGCCTACGTCATGCAAAGAATACACCCTCAAAGTTTCAGGTTTCTACGATCAGCGGTTTAGCCTGTGCGTTGATAGTCATTCAGTCATTCAGGACAAAGCCTTTTATATGTATAGATGTCTGCGATATCTTGATATATAGATTTCATAATTATGAAGGAAACTGGTAAGGTACATTTTACATTACAGCTATAATTTTCGAAAAATATGAGAAAAACCCCAAAAATAGAAGTACCGAAACGCATGACTGTGTGTAAGCGCCATGATTATGCTCCGCTAAATGAGACTTTAATACAATAAACTAAGCATTATAGTCATCTGTAGTAATAAGCGTTTAATCTATTGTCAAAACTAATGTCAAGTGACTTGATCGGCTGTTGTTTTTTCGTTCAACCAATCACGTCAGTTTACATGAGATTTTACAGAGTGCTAGTAAAGTTTTCTCTTGATCACCCATTCAGAAACTGGGTAATAGATTTATACACTTTTACAAGTCTTATTGTACTTTTTATTACTTTTTAAGGTATTTTCTTGACAAATCATGTATTATTATGATTTTTTTAATAGTTTTGATAATATTATTTGACAAATGGTTTATTATCATAACCTAATGATTTGATCAGTTTAGGTAGTATTTTTTTTTTTACAATTGGGAAATAATTATTTATATTTTTACTAGGGATTAAGAGCATAATTATATTGCATTTTTAATATCAATGAAATTAATTATATTTAACTATAAGACTGAACTTCGCCTAAATTTTACAATTTTAAGAGCCCGCGCAGACAAAGAGCGGTCAGGAGTTCCGAGTTCCGCGTTCGGCGTTCATTAGAATATACTGAGTCTATTACAACAACGCACACAGCGGGCAGTCTGACCGCGGCGGTCAAAGCGAAACGTCGCGTTCCAAGAGTTCTTTTCCCGCCAAGACAGAGAACGCCGTTCACGCCGCGATGTATGAGTTTGGAATAACGGAAAAGTTTATTGAATTGGTTAGGGAAAGGAGTTTATTATACGATTTAAGTAATATCTTAATATATATAAATCTCGTGTCACAATGTTTGTCCTCGATGGACTCCTAAACCACTTAACCGATTATAATAAAATTCGCACACCATGTGCAGTTCGATTCAACTTGAGATATAGGATAGTTTAAATAATTATATAACTAGCGACCCGCCCCGGCTTCGCACGTAAATTACACCCGTGCGAAGCCGGGCGGGCGGGTCGCTAGTAGACTATAAAAACCGCGACAAAAAAGCTGAAGCTTGGCTTGAAATTGTCACAGAAATGGGATGATCTTTTAATCCAATTCCCCCCAGTATTGTTTACCACACAATTTAATTTCCTATTTTGCCATCAGATTTGTGTACACCTATAAAATCATATTTTTTGTAGAAATATGCATGGTGTAGAAGTTAGTTCTAAAACGCTTACCAATATTAGACAAAAAACAAAACACTCAGTCTGGTTCCTTAAACCGGACTGATCCATATACATTTTTAGAATCACTTTATAATGATGTTAAGTCAGATAAGGGTATGGTTGTAGAGACTATGGCTATTAATGACCAAATAAAACTAATTAATTTTTAGTTTTCATGGATGGTTTCCTATTTTGCACGATATCCCGACCATATAGAAATAGACGGCACCTACTGCCTTAATAATTGTAGGATGCCGTTCTGTCCCAGTAGCTTTCGGCTTTCTAGCACTAGAGATCAAGCCGATAGTAGAATCATTTGTAATTTTTTTTGTCCAACATAATCTGTCCTGTGCTAAAATAAAATAATTCATGACTGAAAGATCTTGTAGAAATTTATGCCCTCAAAAAAATCATACCACAAGCGAAGCATGAACTGTGTTTATTTCATGTTTTGAAAAGTTTTAAGGAGATGGTACATTCTTCAAATGTACCAAAATCTACATACTGCGCTTGCAAAACTTTGCTAGAGGCGATGGCTTTTGCTACCTCTGAAGAGAAATACGACCTAACATTTCAGAACTTTATCGTACGCTATGATGCATACGACATTGTCAACAAATTTGTGACCAGATGGCACAGTTGTTGAGATTCTTGGGCTATGTTTAATCGTATGTCTACATACAATTTAGGAAACACAACCAACAACAGACTAGTCTCTAAACCAAAAACTAAAACAGTCCATCAAAAAATATGCAGCTCTTGATGACTTTTACGCTAGTTTAAAATCATATATGCAAAACATGCTAGACAAATTGCATGTTGCCGCATTCAAAGATTCCACTCATAATAACACTCCTTTTACTGATATCCCATCAGATATCATTGAGCGTGTTTCAAAAACAGCAACATATTTTGCTTTCAATTTAATTGTAAGTCAGATATCTGAAGGTCTTGGTTCGCAAGGTGCAAATGTGATTGACATTGGACCGGATCTTGACTAAAGTTACATGATTATTTACGGGATATTTACCGTGGTAAGGTTGTGGTCGTGGTTTTAGTGAACAACCGTGATAGTTTAAAACGGATCTTGACTGTTATAGAGTGTCATCGGTGAGACAGTTGTCTCACCGAGCAGCTCTCACCACTCTTAATGCATGTGAATGTAGTTATTTCACTAATTACAATTTGCCTTGTTGTCATGTATTTGCAGTCCGAGCTGTTGCAGTCCCCTTTCTAAATATTTTAGTTGAGGCATTAGTCCCACAACGATGGACCAAATCGCATTATTTATCGAGTATACAAATATGTCAATCCCCCATCTCTACCTTCGCTTCCAAAGTCCCTCAGTTACCATTCAACCTTAAAAAAGAAAAGAAAAAACTTGAGAAACAGAAAAGACAGACTAAACAGAAAAGTTTCTTGAGAATAAACAGGTCTGCAATACACTGCTTGAAATTCTAAAAACCTCAGAAACTTCTGAATATAATTATAGGCTAGGTATACTTCAGAGTTTGATGCAGCAATGGGCTGGTCATAATATCAGCCCTGTTATTCACCCAGATCCACCCATCTTTCATACAGAATTACCTGACACTGGTACTCTGACATTAACCACTAACAGACTGCCCAATTCTTCAGCTAGCAATTTTTATCAAAGTTGGTCCACCCGAATAAGTTATAACCAATCAACGCAAGTTCTGAGACTTACACCACAGACATACCTCATAAGACCCTTAAATTACCACTTTCTATAAAAGTTAAAGGTGCTGGTCGTTATAAACTCACAGCTATTGGGCAAAAGCGTCGAGCACCAAAACCTTCACAACGAATGAAACGTAAATATCTCATAACAGATTACTTCCCCACAGTACAAAAAAATCTCATAGCAGTAATTTGTCAGACCCTGTCCAGTGTAATGCTGAAACAGTGATGGCAACTGATACTACGATAGGTCCATATGACATTTTAAAAAGTAATGCTTGGTTAGATGACAGCATTATCAATGCTGCATCAACCATATTAAAACTTGAACATACAGGTATCCCGGATTACAAAACTCAATCCTGGCATCTGCTTCTCCTCCAATGTTTGAACCATGCTCACCTCCCTTTGTTCAAATCTGTCATATTAATGGTAATCACTGGAATTGCATTTCGGGACAAATCCGAAACAATATTCTGGTTTTGGATTTATATGACTCTCTTAGCAAAGAAGTCAGTCCTGAAATTATTTCAATTGGTAGTAGTTTGATACGAAACCACAAAAATATAACTCTTATTCATGTAAAAGTTCATGATGTTCAAATGCAACCCAATTCACATGATTGTGGTTTATTTGCCAAGGCGTTTGCTAAACTGATTTGCATGGGTAAAGACCCCAGTACTGCTAATTTTCAATGTCATATGATGCGGAAACATTTGTTTCAGTCTCTTAATAATAAAATTTCTGGTTCTCTAAAAGAGTTTCCATGTAATTATAATAGGCAAGCCTCTTCCAGGCCTGATAGCCACTATTTCGAAACGGTTTATTGCTGTTGCCGAAAAACTGGTATCCCTGCACAGATGGATGAATGCCTTGATTGTCATGTTTTTTTTCACAAACGGTGCCGTACAGGAGAAGAGAATAACAGTGATCCCCTTAAATTTATATGTTCACGCTGTTTTTCGCAGACTGGCAAAATATTTGAGGTGGACTGCTTTAGTTTGAATAACATGTAAATATTAATCTTAAGAGGTGTATCATATACAGCACTGCTATATTTAATATGCGTGTAGTGTTTCAGGTTTTCGTGGAGTTCCTGCTTAGCTCGGTGCTGGTTATCGCTTCATCCATGTATATATATAATATATATCGAGGGTATTCTGGCAGAACCGAATAAGTACAAAAATTTTAAAAATTTAGTTATAAACATAGGATACTTAGTTTTCGTCGAATTTTTTATCTGGCAAAACCATATAACTACAGACGCTTTCTCAACGGTTTTTTTCTCTGGGTAAAGAAAATATCTAGCATTTTTTTCTATAAATTTAAAAGCAAAAAGTGATATGGACTCTTAAAAAACAAAATAAAAAGTTTATTGTTAGTACAACGGGATAAAACAATTTACTTTCTTTACCTATAAAACACTTACAAATAATTGTATTTTATATTAACAGGTAAAACAAAATATTGGATCTTATTTGTTTCTAATTGGTAAAAAAAAACTGAGTTCTTTGTTTTACTGACAGGCAGAACAGAATAAGCGAGTTTGTTTTGTTTTACAGGCTACAAAAAATGCAATTTGATCCTCTTATACAGAGATAAGGCTTACTTAGTCTGTTTTGCTTGCTAACGTTTTTGTTTATTAGTCTCAGTTAAAAGTCGTCACGTGCGCACGTGTTTATTTCATCGAGATCTTTATTCGAATAATTACTGTGTTATACTATGTGAATCTGTGTAAAATGGTTTCCAGAGGCAAGATGATTGTATCGTTGATAATCAATGACAGTGCAACACAAGGTAATTTGAATTTACATACTTGATTTAATTTTGAGGTTATAATTTTGTTTCATTCAAAATAAAGTATTGTAATGTTGTTTAGAATCTATGTTAATGCTTAGTTTATGTTTCTAGGGCAACACTCTTCTTCTGAAAGTGATAACGAACCAGTTGAACATCATACTGTTGTAGCAGCTGATGTTCATGAAACGAACAACGGTGGACTTTCCAGACGTCAATCAGGTATGTATTTCTGCACAAGTATATACCTTTATTATGATAATATATAGACAAACATATCAGCCAAAAGCATATCAGCCATTCACTGCCGGGAATATGTCTACTCAATAGTAATCCATACCTAAAGTCATGTATCGGTATAAAAGGCGAGTCGAGAGATTACACTTAACTTACCCGCTGTGAGCGTATTTTTTATGACAATCTCCCTGTTGATAAAAATGTCTAGTTATTTACAATGCCTGGTATTTTTCCAGGTCGTCAACCAGTATCAAAACTTCCACGGGATGAATATATCAGTGATGAAATCGAAATAGAAATGGAAAGCTTATTTGGCGATGTATCTGATAACGAAGATCCTACCTATTTACCCCCCCTCCCCAACCGACACATGAATCAAGATGGTGACTTAATTACTCTTCAAGATTTACTAGGAGAAGATTCGCAGCCAAATAATGATGGAGTCGATGGTTTGTTACAAAAAAATATTCAATTACTACAGGAAGAAAATAAAAAACAAAAAGAGTCGTCAGAAATTGCTAATTCAATATTACAGGAAATTTTAAATAATATGTGGAAAAAAGTTAAACCTATGAAAAGGTGGAGAAAATCTAATCCTGAATATTGGGCAGTAAACGTAGCAAAAATAAGAAGAGCTGATGGTTTGCCTTACCAATCTCGCTCTAAACAGCGGCCAGCCAAGATTCCAAAGGACATAAACTGTTCTGAATGTAAGTACAAATGTTCTGCTAACTTTGATGAGAGCGCTAGAAACGAAATATGTCGACATTACTGGCAGCTTGATTTCGTCGGTAGAAAAAATTTCATTCTTTCCCATGTTGAAGTAAACCTTCCTAAACGAGTACTGGCTGTGAGAAATAAACGCGAAAAAAGAGCTTACACAAAAAAATGCTTCTTTACAAACAATGACGCAAAAATACAAGTTTGTCAAAAGTTTTTTACTAAAACTCTTAACATTGGGCCGTCTGTAGTCTTTGACGCTGTAAATAAACGCAATAGTATTGGTGCGTTTGATGCAATTGACTGTAGAGGAAAACACGAGCCGGCTAACAAAACTAAACCAGAGATCTTGGAAGGAATCCGTCGCCACATAGAATCATTCCCATGTATGGAATCTCACTATACAAGAAAAGATACTAACAGAAAGTATTTGAGCGCAGATCTTAATATAAGAAAAATGTATACGTTGTACAAAGAGTTATGCCAAGAAAAAAATCAAGAAGCAGCAAATGAGCTCACTTATCGAAGAGTATTTGCTACGGAATACAATTTAAGTTTTTTTGTGCCGAAAAAAGATCAATGTACAATTTGTACAAATTATGAAAAGGCCGACGAAGAGAAAAAAGGATTATTAGAAGAAAATTATAAAGAGCATATCCAGAGGAAAAATGTTTGCAATGCAGAAAAGGAAAAAGACAAGGAGAGAGCAAACAAAGATCCTAACTTTCTTTCGGTTTCATTCGATCTGCAGGCTGTACTTCAAATCCCTCACTGCAAAGTGAGCCTGTTGTATTATTCTCGTAAGCTGTGCGTGTTTAATCTCACTGTTTATGAAGCAGGTCTGCCCAATAATGCATACTGTTTTCTATGGTCCGAACTGAACGGTAAAAAAGGTAGCTGCGAAATTGGAACGATTTTATTGCATTATTTAACTAAATGTATTCCAACAAATGTAACTGAAATTAGCCTTTTTTCTGATACTTGCTCAGGACAAAATAGAAATCAATATGTGGCAGCAATCCTTTTGTGGGCTGTTCAGAATATTGAACATTTACAAATTATAGAGCAAAAATTTTTAGAATCCGGACATACATACATGGAGGCCGATTCTATGCACAGTGCTATTGAATCTCAAAAGAAAGAAACATCAGTATATTCAATGCAAGACTGGATTTCAATATGCGAACGTGCAAGGCGTAGGAAAATACTTACAGTTAAACAGAAGAAGATAGTCAAGGAGCCATACAAAACAAAAGAGTTTAAATACCATGAGTTTTATGATTTAAAAGATCTGGCTTCTAAGATTATTCATAACAAAGAAAAGGACAAGGAAGGAAATAAAGTACAGTGGCTTAAAATCAAACGACTAAGGTTTGTAAAAGGGGAGAAAAGAATTTACTTCAATTCTGACATGAGTGAGAGTTTTAATTACATTGACGTTACCGGAAAAGAAGGAAAAACTAGAACTACACGAACAAAAAGAAAGCCACAAGATGAATTTCCAACTGAGCTAAAAAAAATGTATGAAGAATCGTTACCTATATCCGAAGCAAAAAAAAAGGATTTATTAAATTTGGTTAAAAAAAATATAATACCAGAAGAATTGGAGCCTTGGTATAAAAATCTGAAGACGGTTAGTGTTCCTGAAAAGGCTGAAGAGGAGGATGAGATGTCTTGCGAGGAAACTATTGCGTAATTTCTTTTACTCGTAATTTTTCTTAATATGTAATATTTTTAAGTGCTATTTTATCTACAGGATTAAACTGTTTAAACTTAGGAAAGCTTACAATAAATAAAATAAATATTGTCTATTTGTTTTTTTAATGCAGTAATTACCAAAAAATTTACAGGTAGAAACAGATAACTGAGATAAAAATTATTTTATCGCCTTAATTAGAATATTATTTCAATTTATTTTAACATCACTTATATAATACGGGACAGTGAACCATTCCTAATATAGTAAGTAAAGATTAATGTGTTTTTAAGAGATTTACAGCTTATTTACGTATTTCAGGTAAAACAAAATAACTGCAATACCTTCACGCCAACTTCCCCCTTTTTTTTTTACTTTTATGACAATTATTGCATAAATTAATGTATCAAAACAATCTTAGATAATGTATCTAAGTACAAGTAGTGAAAATTTGCTGTAATTATGCTTCGTCGTTGACCTATGATCACCCAAAACTTTAAATGCCTTTTTCTTATTATAACAGTGTTGCTATTTATCCGGTTCTCCCAGAATACCCTCGATATTATGTCTAGTACTTAAGATTTGTATATATTATGGGTATATGTTTGTATATAGTATGGGTTTATTGCTTTTGAAGTGCTTGTTGCATGAATCTGATGCATGACTAAGATAGCTTGTAAGGGATGAATGTTTGTGTAACTCTATGTCTAGTACTTAAGGTTTGTATATATGTATATATTGCATGCTGTGTGCTTGTTCCATGAAACTGACGCGTGACTAATATAGCTTGCAAGGGATGAATGGTTGTGTAACTCCGCCTCATAAATGTTAAAATTGTAACATTTATGATGCCGGTCCTCAGCCCGGGTAAAGGAGGAAGGCACAAACAAATAATTTACATTCTGAATTGGTAATTTTTTTTGTGGTGTAGTTTATAATATTGACTTTTAATGAATGCAGAATATCATTAAAATATTCGGACAATCTGAATATGAAGTATAATCTGAAAAGTAAAGTCGTAGTAGAAACATGGTAAAGTTACCAGTCAGACTGTAATCAAAACCTAACCAAACCATGAACTATCATTTTAATGATATGGATGTTGGATCTAGTACAATGTTTTAAGAAAATTAAATATATCAATATTTTAGATATAGGTACCGACAAACTAACTTAAATAATGTAGTAATAGTATGAAATCTTTGTATGACGCTATATCAAATTAGCTTGCAATGCACAGATTATCTTAGTTCTGAAAGTCAAATTAGCGAAAGGGAAGTTGTTATATTCATCATTATGAACAACTTTTATTATGGGACCAACACCGATGGGCCAATGGCAAAAAATATCAGCTATTCCATACATTTAGTTAAATGTGAATGACATTTTTCTATGAAACAGCTGATATTATTTTTTCGCGCGATTGCAGGTTTGGTACCATTGTAAAAGTTGTTTATAATGATGACTACATAATGACCCTTTGGGTTAAGGATGCCTTTTTTGTGAACTTTATACTCAATCCAACATCCGTGTGTTTGTAACCAATGGATAGAATAGTTCGAAAAAGGAGAATAAAAAATAAATTAATTTTAAACAAGTTCTTTTTATTTATCCCACTCCAGCTCAAGGACATTTTGGATACAAGGAATGTGCCAGTTTTGTACACTGCTTTCCTTTATCGACCGACTGGCAGGATTTGAATATTATGTGTTCGAGCTCACACTTATGTAGCGATTATTAAGTAATCTATGCCCACCCCTGACTACTATTCTGGTGGTGCACGGCTGTTCTAATTATATGCATTTGAAGAAAAATCTTAACATCGCCTAGCACATCAAAATTGGTCTAGCCGTTTAGACTATATACTAGTATAGGAGGTATTAAAATGACCACACTCTTCTCATCTACGTTCTACTCTCATTGTACCAAGGCATATCTCTCTTGTTTGTCTGATCTGAGGTTCTAACCTTATTTCGCCAGGTGTTGTGGCATTGGAGCATAGTTGTAGAGTTTCTTCAAGAAGTCTGGAGTCTAGCCTGGAACCCTTTTTACGACATCTATACTGCCCTCATAACTCAAACTGCAGTAATCGACATTTTTGGGATAATGACTTTTTTCAAGAAATGGGGCCCCAAGGGGTTTATTTACATGAAAAAATATTAATATCTTAAAAAAAGTCTCTACGAGTATGTTTTTAGGTAACATTTTACGCAGTACTTACATGAAAACTATATCAATGATAAGAAAAAGCACAGTATTAAACACATGCTAAAGAAGAATGCAGTACTTGTTAGAATTTCCTAAAACAAAGTGCAGTAATAGCCATTACTGTATTCTTTATTCAAGTATCTATAAACCAGTTACTAAGTCAAAACGCAGTACTCCACATTACTGCATTTGTGCGTAGTAAAAGTGTGCGAGATCGTAACCGTACGATACAGTGCCGCGTTTTGTTGAAGCAAATCAGTGCGTCGTCGTCTTTCGGCGAAGTGAGACGTGCGGCACGTGTACCGCTCCGGCGCGCTGTTGTTTTTTAATAAAACGGAATTTGGGTGAGTTGCTATAATTTTACTATAGTCTACTATTTAGTTATTATATATTTATAGCTTTAAGAAACAAAGAGTTATCCCCTGACGTGACAGTCAGATTTTAGTTTTTTATAACCTTAAAATACTAAAAGAATATTCTTGTTATCTAACTAAGAGTGCATATTCTGTAGGTTTTCATCAACTTTGATTGTTTACTTGTATACCTAAGGGATACCTAAAATTATTGCTATCTGATTGAAATGTAATTACATCGTCGTTGATGAACTTAACATTTTTAACTGATAAATAGGTTTAGGTATCTATAATAAACCGATTATATTGGTAGTTTATAGTACATTTAAAGTATTATATAGTATGTGCGTATATGAAATACAAACGGCACCTGCGGTTTTACCCGCGTTAAACCGAAATAAATATAGCTTATGTACTAAGCCATAGTCCAGTCTACCTCCACACCAAATTAGATCCAAATTAGATCAGCCGTTTTTGAGATCGGCGTGCAAAAAATATACGATTAGTTACCGATTTTTTATAGTAGAAAAGTAAAGATGATATTTTATGATATTTCCTTCAATGTAGATTTATTATGTTTTCAGAATATTCTCTTCATAATGTCTGCCAAAAATTCCCGCGGAAGAAGCATGTTAGACATGGTGCTTGGTAAAACTGATCGTGAAACAGAACCACAACCATCTACTTCTACAGAATTCAATTCAAACCAGAAAGATGAATCATTTAGTCTGTTATGTGATGAACCGTTCCCAAGTTCCTTGATGGATATATCATTAACAGATATAACATTCGAAACAGGAGAACCCAGCGAAATTATTCCTATTGCATCAAGTTCAATGATTTTGACAAGCGAAGCGGCCCAAGATGACAATTTGAATCATGATACACATACAACTGAATCCAATCATATTTTAAACATAGAGTCTGAAAATAATATAGTACAAGCTAGTTTGCAGGAAAAAACGAAATCAGGCAACCCAAGGAAGAGACGGAAATTTGAAGAATCGTTAGAAACAAGACTAACAGACAAGAAAAAGAGAAAGTTAGATAAAATGGCGGTAAAACCTGGATGCAACGAAACCTGTACAAAGAAATGCATGTCTTATTTTACGGAATTAGAACGCATACACATAAATGACACATTTTGGAAATTTGATTATGAAGCACAAGGTCTATATGTAAAGTCGTTGGTTACTGAAAAAGAAGTACAAAGACGTATCAAAGACAGCCAGATGATGCGGAAGAGCACATATAAGTATTTTTTTGACACAGACAATACAAAGAAAGAGGTTTGTAAAACTTTCTTTCTCACGACTCTGGGATACCACAAAAATAATGATAGACGTGTGCTTGACATTTTGAAAAAGCTTCCTGAAGCTCAAAAGTATCTACGCGGAAAACATAATAATTCCAAACACTTGGACAGAGAAACGATCAAACAGCATATCGAGAGTTGTAAACCAGCCATCGCACATTACAGACGTACACACGCTCCATGTAGAAGATACCTTCCGAGTGATTTGAATACAACCATGATGAATGCTGATTTTATAGAAAAGAATCCAAATTTTAAGGTATCATATGATCTCTACAGAAAATTCTTAAAAAAAGATATGAATATATATTTTGCCCAGTTAGGTAACGAAGAGTGTGAACAATGTGAAACATTCAAACTACATAAAATTGTATGCAAAGATGCCGAACATTGTACCGAGTGTGCTACATACCAGATCCATCGTGAAAAATTTGAAAAAGCACGTACTCATTACCAACAAGATGTAACGCAATCTGGGAATAAGTCAGAATCTTCAAATTGTTACTACTCTGCTGATTTGCAAAAGGTCATCATGTTACCCAGACTAGATATGTTTAAAATTGTAATGTTCTGCCCAAGAATCATAGCGTTTAATGAAAGTTTTGTGCCTTTGGGCTCTAGTAAAGAAAAACCATATGCAGCTATATGGCATGAAGCTATATCTGGCAGGAAACAGGAAGACATAATTAGCACATACAGATATTTTTTGGAAAGCAAACGTGATTGTGAAGAAATCGTTATTTGGACCGACAACTGCACTAGTCAAAAAAAAAATTGGGCATTTTTCACCTTTCTGGTGCAGATTGTAAACAGCCAGTTTATTAAAGCCACAAAAATGACTATAAAATACTTTGAACCTGGGCATACCTTCATGTCCGCTGATAATTTTCACCATCAAGTGGAAAACCAGCTGCAAAAAGCCAAGAAAGTATATGACTTTTCAGATTTTATAGATTGTGTACAACTAGCAAACTCAGGAAAAGTTATTGTTAAACCGATGGAAGTTAACAATTTCTATAAATACAAAGATCATTCTTCCCAGTATAAACTCAAAAAATGTGAAGAGAGAACATATCTCAAAGATATTGTTTGTGTCGAAGTACAGAGAAAGAGCATGAATCTTTTTGTTAAGAGAGACCACAATCACAGCAACATGACAGAAATAGATTTTTTTAAAACAAAACTGATTAAACAAAATAATATACCTGAACCAGAGACAAACCAGAAGGCACGCGGAATAACTCAAGAAAGAAAAGCTGGCATACTAAAAAAAACTAGGTGACCTAATACCTCAGAACAGACTGATATTTTGGGAAAATCTTCCTGTAAACGAGGAGTCTGTAGATCTCACCGAGACTAGAGAGCCTCAAGAATAAGACTGTGTATATCTTAAAATAGTACATCTATTTTTAGAAGACTTATTATTTATAAAAGGAGTTTTTTTATTTTTTTTATGGGTATTGAATGCCTAAATTTAATTTTAATATTTGGATTGAGATATTTTTTACAATGAACGGTAATTTAACTACCTGGTCATCTGAAAAGACACTGTGGCCCAAGGTGAAGGGGGATGACTGAATTGGAATGGTACTTGATCTCAAACGAGGCTGCCAGAACACACCTTAAGGTGCTTGGCAGAGTAGGTAGATTTATAATTTTTTTAAAGATTTTTTTAAAGAAGTATTTTTTAATTTGTATCTTTAATTTTCTTATGGGTATTCAATGCCTACATTTTATTTTTAGACTGAACAGTCAGACACTGGCTGCAGCCCGAGGCAGGCGGCTATGACTTCATGTAATAATGTGCCTTAATCTGTGATAATTAAATACCTAATAGAACAGTTTCAATAAGTAAGACAACCTCTAGTCTATTTCTAGATACACATCTATAAATACTGTTAATTATAAGATTATTAGTGAAGTAATTATAGACGTAATGTGTAATTTGATTTTAAGAATAGAAACCTTACTATTATTTTTAGTAATATGTGTATTTGATATCCTATGTTTAAATACGAGTATGTTGGTTTAATAAAACTGATTATTCTTCAACAAATTGTTTAATTTTGATATCCCGTTTATGGTTTAAGCCGTAGAGCAACTTTTAAGTTGCAGTGTATTTAATATAGATTTAAATCTATATTAAATACACTGCAGTACTTAGCTTCGGCCATTAAAAATACTAAACAATAACGCAGTAATCATCGCGCGCTAGACCATAATGCAGTAATGAGCGCAAGTACTGCATTTTGACTTAGTATCCAGAGATTTTTACAAGACATGGTACTAAAACTAAACGCAATAATACGCATTATTAATGGATATACTAATTTACGCAATAAAAGATAATTATTTTTGAAAAGCTTGATTTTTTTCCTATTTTAACGACATATTTGAAAAACTACAAAATACATACATCTTCCTCAAATATGTCAAAATGTCTTTCGCGCGTTTATCTCGAAACCGCCATTTTGCAATTACTGCATTCTTAGTTATCAGGGCAGTATACCAAGACTCGAAAGCATACATAAACACTTCCTGTGGCATCTCACTTACTCTTGTAATTTAGCCAAATCTATAAAAAGCTACCCCGACAGATTGAAGCACCCCGGAACTATTAGCTATTTTGAACTTCTCTGCGCCAACTAGGTCGATTAGACCATCGCGTTACAAGCTTCTAAGCTGCTCCAAATGGAAAACGAATCTGGGCATAAATGCCCCTGTTAACCTGTGTGTGTTGTGACTAGCCAGGGAGTTTAATGTTTTCTCCCGAGATAATGTAGTGGACTTATTCGCTGGTGGCGTGGGTAGGTTCAAACTATCTATTCGTAGCAAACTATCAAACTGCTTTAATAAGTGATGCTTTTCACTTTTTTCTTGGTTCCTTTATTCAGTCAAAAATTAATTGAATTTTTAATGTATAATGTACTAACTTAGTCAAAAATTTATTGAATTCTTAATGTATAATGTACTAACTTATGTTCCAAAAACTCTCGCTTCTTAAAACCATATAGTCTGCACCTATAATTGTGGTGGCGTTTAGTTTAAGTCTTGTGCCTTGTCTCCGTCATGTAAAGTAAGGGCGTACATCATGTTGGTATTAATTAATAAAATAAAATAAAAAAAAGTCCTGGGACGTGAAAGTTAACTTGAGTAGTTTGTTAGTTACTCTTATTTATCGATGGGTAGAAAGCTTTTGCATGTTTGCAGTCTGTTATTTTATTCATAATATTTTGCTGTTCCTTTTCTGGTGAGACTAAGCAGATCCCTTGGTTCCATAGCTGTTGGTTTACAGTTCTTCAATGTCTGCTCTGATTTCTTTCCTTGCACATTTCTTAGCGAGTGAATCTGTCTTCAATGTCTGCACTGATTTCTTTTTTTGCACATTCCTTAGCGAGTGATTTCATGAAATACTGTTGGTTTAAGAAAAACAAGGACTCGAAAGACAATATACCAAATGCTTAGTGTGAGACTGAAAAGCTATAAATAATCAAAGTGACAGGTGGACAGTGGTGCAAGTCTTAGTCAAATATCGCGTAAAAATCAGTGATTGTGGGAAACGGAACAGCAATTAGTTCGTTAGGTTGCGGCCAGGTGGCAGTACAAGTTTTTAATGGACAAGAATGGATTGACACAACCATAGCCAGGTTTTGTATGTTCCGGAACTTCAGACCAATTTACTATCTGTCAACCGAGTGAGAGAAAAAGGTTATGATGTTATCGTAACGAACGATAATTTGTGCAAGTAACAATCAAAAAACAAACAAAATAAGCTATGTGCTATTGCAAAACTAACTGGAAGTATGTGTATGATCGATGTGCGGTAGAAAACCGAGCGTGTGAACATTACGCAAGTAATAACGGACCTAACAGAGTGGCACGAAAGACTTGTGCATCAAAACATACAATATGTTAAAAAAGTGTTGCATAACAATAACTTACTACTTTATTAACAAAAGAAACATGTTAATAAATACCCATATTAGTTATTATTATTTTATTTTTCTTTGTACCTAGTGTTACAGATTTAAAATTGTTTTAGTGCCATTAGCTTTGGCCATTAGTTAGTCTATGACTGCGGTCTAAAAAAATATTTTGTACTGTCAGTATCGTTTCCTCATTATATCTTTTTGCTTCCGCCATTTTGAAAATTCAACTAATAAACCAGCATGTGATTTTCTTTAAGTAATTATATCATAAATATATAACAAAGTTTATGGTCATTCGACACTGATTATAAATATGAAGAAGTGATTCATAAATATGTTTCATTTCAGCGAAAACAGTTCAATTTATAAAGCGCGTTCCGTTCCGCCAGCGAACCACGCCATTATCTACAAGACACGAGGCATCAATTTACAAACTTGCCGGCAATAGCCAACAATAGAGTTTTGTTGGCTGAACAAAAGCCAACATTTTCGTTGAAATTAAATATTTTTATGAATCACTTCTTCATTTTTATACAGCGACAACAGAGCAACAGCCACGCAACTTTCTATTTACATATTTCAGCAGAGGCAACTCAGTGCTTTCATCGTCAAGAGAGCAACAAATTAACCTTTCTAAAAGTATCTTATTTACAGATACCTAACTTCGAAGGAAACTTATCTGAGTGGAGCACATTATTTTGATGGAGTGATCGACTCGCATGAACAGTTAAGTCCACTAAAAAAGCTACATTATCTACAGAGCTTTCTACGGGGTGAACCTGCTGGACTCATCAACTCAATAAATGTCTCAGGAGAAAACTATCTGCATGCAATAGCTATTTTGAAACATAGAATGATTATCTTGAAACACATGAAAACAAGCTCATAACAGACAACTTCCGTGTAAAGAATATAATGTCAGTTCAAGTGGGCGGGATCCGACACTTCGCTCGAGATACGGACTGAAACGTACCCCAAGTGAAGCTTGGGTTAAGACCTACCTAGCAGTGGGCAGGTGTTTCAAAGAGAAAGAATTTATGCGAGTATAAGTTAAGATTTAATCAGTTAAATCGTCAAAGAGAGAATTTACATGCGAGACATATAATATGTACAGACTCAACCAGATAGACCGGAATCTCTAACAATATCAGATCTACATAAGTTTATAGGTATCCTTATAATCTCTAACAATATCAGATCTACATAAGTATATAGGTATCCTTATATTTATGACTGTGTACGACTAACACACACACGATCCTTCTGGTCCACTAAATTTGGTTTCAATCCAATCAAAGACACCCCGATCACCCCGATCGATGTCAATCCCAAATTACGATTGAAATCGAGTGTCAAGAGTAAGCCCACAGGCCAGTCAACAAATTGAAAAACATTCGAAAAATTCTACATTAATTCTATATTGTAGCACTGATGCACACAGGAATGTGCAATGTAATGGTTTTCGCTCGGTCCCGACATTTGATACGTTCAAAGTTCACTGTATCACTTTATACATATGAGTTTTTATTTAATTTAATTAATTTTAAAATTTGGGCCGAGGCCGGATGCCGCTTATGGGCCTGATGTCGCCCACGCCGACGTCCGGCCATTGCAAGGTCGCCATGTGATGATGGCAGACAGCCAGGGATCAGGCAATGAATGAAAGACGTGCGAGTTCCTCGAGAAACATTTATTAACTACACTCTTATTCCTATACCTACGCTACTTACATACTACACTAAGACTAACGTTGCTTACACACTACACTATTATTGGTTTCAGTTTGTGCAATTTGTCGTGTACGTAACATTGCGTCAATATGAACGACGAAATAGAAAATGTATCCAGGGAGGAGCCATCAGCCTCCGCTCACAAGAAGAAAAGTGGAAAAGGAGCCAAGGAGCGTCAACAATTAAATTTTAGAAAGAAGATGAACGCCAGGCAGGCCAAGGAAGGCCGTGAAGCAGCTATGAAGCGATTAGGTGTATTTGATGAATCAACCGCCGAACTGGAGCGAGCTATTGAGTCGTTGAAGGTGACAGTTCAACCTCTAGCCGTACCACTCCCAGCAGCCAGTCGAGGAGTTGGTTTTGCTTCGGTCGCCGAATACAGTCGTATTATCAGTAGACGCCTGGTTGAAGTCATGAAAGGCGCCAGCTTTACAGGGATTGATTTTAAGTCATTTGATAAGACTGTACCAGAATGGTTAATAAGGAAGGCTTTCGATATCTTATATCTTAACCTTGACTTCACAGTTTACAAGGATTATGGTACACCACGAGTTGACGGGGTAACTAAGATGTGGGATTTTATCATTGACTACTTTATCAATACCCCAATTCGAATGTGTAACGGAGAGCGCTAATAACATAAATCATAATGACTTCAGTGTAATTACAAGTGAACGTAAAAATGTGCCAATCAAAAATTTCAAAAGAAGAGGCGTCTTCCTGGACCAAAACGCAAACGCGGGAAACGATGCAACAGTGTCTACAATAAAAGGACAATTAAATAATCTGACAATTTTTACGACCGTCATCCTGTGCGTCATCATTGTTATGCTCCTGTATTTTCTAATCAAAAAATACAAAGAAACACACGTGAACTGGATGGGCAAACAGTTGAACATACAACGATTCCGAGACTCTCTAACAAGAAGAACACCCTCAGATGAATAAATAAAAGCAAAAAAAAAAAAATATATATAGCTGGCAGCCGGGAGATGTTCGGGTCTGATGGAAGAGTAATTAGCTGGCAGCCGGGATGTTCGAGTCTGATGGAAGAAATTTGTTATCAAGCCTTGATAGAAGATTGCGAGAGTATTAAAAAGATGGTATGAATTTCCTATAATAGTTACAAAAAGCAACAAACCTCCTAACCTCGTCAGCATTTTTTGATACTGGATAATTTTGCAACTCTAATTTTTTCCGGATCTGGTAGAACGCCTTCGGCTTACATTACGTGTCCTAAATACAACAACTGTGTTTTCATAAAATCGCATTTAACTGGATTGAGTTTAAAGTTCATTTTTCTAAGTCGTTCAAAAACATCTATTAAGTTTTTATTGTGAATTTCCCGATTTTTTACAAACAAATTTACAAATTAATTTATTGGGCATTATAAAAATTGACAAAATAATATATGAACCCATTGGCTCCGAACTAGTAATAAATACTGTGTTTCGGGAGCCAATGGCCTCTCCCATTAAATGTTACTAACTAAATGCCTAAACAGACTAAAATAATAAGAAAAAGTTATGACAAAAAATTTACAAAAGTTATTAATTTATACAAAACAAAATAATATATATATACATATATATAATTATAAAGATACAGGCAAAATTTTATATCAAATACATACACTTAATAAGGCGATAGTCTAATACATAATAATCAAACAATAAAAGTATTAAAACAATGTCATATAAATGTACGCATTTATGTGCCATCTCAATACACAAGAAGTCACAGGAGTATGTGCACAGGGAGGGGTGGTGGGGAGTGGGGGTGGTTGTCTGTGTGTGGGTGGGTGTGTGATTGTAGGGGTGTGTGTATTTCTTCCGAATATAATTAAATCATCGCAATAAATAAAGCATTTCTCATAATTCAATCCTGACATAGCTATGGGCATCACTCTGCTGAAAGCACTTGGGCTTATTTTTAATCCCATCGGTAGACGCTTCATCTGATATTGTCCTGCACTTGTTGCAAAACTAGTTATGTTTCTGCATTCCAGTTTTGTTTTGCATTGCTAGAAGCCTTGGTGTAAATCTAGTTGACTAAAGTATATACTTCCTGATAGTGAATCTAGTATTTCAGTAATATTTGGTAAAGGAAATTTCAATTAAAAGGAGAATCAATTGAAGAAATGAGAAAGGTTTTAGAGACAATTATATCTGCAAGAGAAGACGCTAACAGGATTATTCAAGATAACAAAACTGAGACGTTTACTACGGACAATGTACACATTAGAGATGCAAATAAACAAAATTTCAATAAAACAAAACCTTATCGTCTTGAATAAACTCGTTTACTTTTCTGTAATCTTCTCCTAAACGCCATTTTTTCTCCCCGTCTAACTTTTTAGGTACTAAAAGTACTGGACTATTCCATTCGCAGTTGCTTGGTTCTATAACGTCGTCATCAAGGATGCGCTGGACTTGTTTGTTGATTTCCGATTTTGATGACTCGGGTAGTCTATATAGTTTGGTATACACTGGTTTCGTATTAGGTTTTATAGTTATGGACATTGATATCTCAAATTATCTCTGGAATGTTTGATATCTCAAATTATCTCAACCAACAATTTTCCAGCGGAACAATAGAACACATGTTATCAATAGATGAACAAATGTGTGCAACCAAAATAAGTCATTTTCTCAAGCAGTACTTGCCCAATAAACCCCATAAATGGGGGTTCAAACTATTTGTTTTCTGCAATTTGATGTGATATGCTTACAGGTTTCAAATTTATGCTGGAAAAGAGACTGATGATAGGTTAACTAATGAGCCTGATATTGGAGTAGTGGGACAGACTGTACTAAAAACTCCTGAGAGTGGTTCCAAGACAGCAAAGTTAAGCGAGTCGATAAATGTTTGATCAAAAAGTCTCATTCTTATTGGTTTGCAAACTAGAGAGACAACGCCTTGGCTATCGAAATATTCATAAAAAACATTTCTAGGATTTCTTTTACAGGCAGACGTCTTAATGGAGGACGACACAACAATGGCGTTTTCGCTTTTACATGACTACCTCACTCTCTTATTTAAACTCTGTTTTCCTTTAATAAGAGTTAAGCGTAGGCTCAGTAATAGGGCCACGTTTTTACCCTTTGGGTACGGAATCCTAAAAAGCAGAATACATATTTCCAAATTTTTTAAGTGTCCTTGGATGCAGTAGAGCAGGTAAATATTTTAAATTATGACGAAACAAACGTAACGTATAACCCAGGAACACAAAAATGTTTATTCCGACAAATGTATAATACCCAGTGGGTAATAAATTACACTTAGGCCTACGCCACACTTGACGGAAATTCCGTCACGTATCTTCCACGTCGTACATGTATCGCCAATACATGTTATTGCATATAAATTACTAATAACGGACACACTACGCGCAAGATCGGTCGCTTCATCGCGGACCGCTCGCCCTCTACGCCCTCGCCCGCTGTCTGTTTCGTCCTCAGCGCACCGATCTTCCGTCAGCGTAAGATCGGCAACGTCGCAATTCAGGTATTTATATGTATCGCGCCTTATTCGGCGGTAACATACGGCGACTGCGCACGCACAGGATTTTTGACACCGAAAGATTTATTTTAGAAATGCAAACCAGAGTTTGCCTTTGAGACTCTAGAGAAAAGCCGGAACGAACGAAAAAGAAATGAGCATGGGAAGATATAGCACAATTATTTCACGACAATTGAGATGATGAAATAGAAACAAAACAGCGAGAACCTGGTGAGCTTGTCACTTTATTATTTTACTATAAGTATAATTATTAGGTAAGGTATGCATGTAGAATTTTGTACAATGTTATTCAGATTGTATAAATTCCAAATATAAATCCTTATGAACATTTTTTATGTTGGTACTTCTTTCTGCTGGAATAGTGATTTTTAACGTAAACGAAAATGTAACCTTAACTTTGTATAGAAAGCAGGTAGGTGCTTAAATGACGTTGTGTTACCACTCTCTTCACTTAGGACTTCTCTTTCCACTTAGGACGTAGGTCAGAAAAGGCTTCTAGAAAAAAAAATGGAAAGGATTATAGCCTTTGTTATCATAGTGCAAAGATGCAGTTTGGCATGATCTAAAAGGTGAGCAGCACTAGTTTCTGCACCTAAAAGGTTTGTATGCAAAAGGGCAGCGTTCACGTCCATGACATTGGCGGTTAGAGGTCGCTCTGGGTCGTCTAGGCCTGGGGGTCTAGACAAGAGCCAGACACTGTTAGCGTTCACGCCTGCGGAAAGATGAAATTGTATGAAAATGACATTAGCATGACAGAAATTATCTCAAACTAATGTCATTTTCATACAATTTCATCTTTCCGCAGGCGTGAACGCTAACAGTATCTGGCTCTTGTCTAGACCCCCTGATATCTAACTCGAAAGCCGGTCGGAGCAGTCATTTTATAAAATGGAAATCGTTACGTCGAGGTGCAGGCGAGTTTCGAGGAGGAATACTCCAAGGAACTAGGATGAAGCGCTAATGATTTTCTGATTTGGATCATTATTTTCAGAGGGTTTGACGTCGGCGAATTCTCACGCTCACGACACGACTTTTGTTACTGGGGTATCAAGTAACTTGCTGGTGGCGCAGCCGTTATTTTCACCACACCTGCACTGTGGAAGTTTTCGACGGTAGCGAATCTTTAGGGTGATAGGTTTATCCAAACCTACGAGGTGGGTCCAATACAACTTATGCTACCAGAATACTCGTGGCTTCATCCATCCTGGTGGAACCGATGAGTTGCCAGGAACGTTTTGTGCAGTGCTGATTTCGACACTTTTAGAAGTGCATGGTGAAAACTATTAGTGTTCAAACAGTGTGCTCGTCATTGTGAGTGATTATTTTGAATCACAAAATAAAATTGTAATCCACCCCCAGACGGCTGGTTAAGGCAAGCCAGGGGTCAGGGTCTCTGGGGTTTTAGACCCATGGAATCAGGGTAAGCGGTGTCGCCACTCACCGACGGCTCGCCATATAGCCGCCCCTGCGTTATTATGTGTATGAGTTTTATCGATACTGCCTCGTTCAATTTACCTTCCGTTTATATTCCATTCAACAGGACAGAGTCCCGAAGTTCACATATAATACAAATCAATTCTTGCCACCCAAACGAGTAATCCCGTTTGTCATGTTTGCTGCAATGCAAACTTGTGAACTCAATGTTGGCTTTGTCGTCAACTATCTTCAAGCCTTAGGTCCTTTTCGTTTAAACGAAAAGAACTACGTTCCGGTTCTGTTTGAAGTTGCGGATTCTCCGCTTTATTTCAACATTTTCTCGCTTATTATTATTATTTCCATATTTTATTTATATTACACGGGAATTACTCACGTAAGATAAAGCCGATAGAGAGATGGAGATAGAGGTATATAAATAAAATGTGTGAAAACCACGTCAGTTTCAATAATATTATTATTTCCCTTTATTTCTTAAAATTCTCGGGTCTAGCCCGGACATCCGGACATTTGGTAGGCATTGGTGGGGCCGAAGCCAACACCAAGAGGCCCCGTTGAGTACAAAATTTACAATTATGGGTATAAAATGGAATACAAAACTATTGTACAGTATTGGATTAAAAAAAATCTGGGCTATTGTGGTGAATTCTTGATGGTATGTTCCTGGTCTATGGTATGAGGTACGGCACCCGCCAATTATGCTCCTTTCAAGATATTTTGGCGGGTCATCACTTGCCAATGGCTGCCGTATATTGGCACCGGAAGAGCAACATTGGCGTGAGTGGCTAAGGGTGTCGAGAGGTGTTCTGCACTTTCACTAAGAGCTACTCGCGGCGTTATGCCCTTTAACACTTCCACCCCGGAGCTTAGGTTCTTATCTCTTGCGGTTTCCACCCCCAGACGGCCCGTTAAGGCAAGTTGAGGAAACATTTGTAGCGGGCGCACTTTGTGGCGAGACGCTGTCCGCGCTACACTAATTCAAGATCGAACACGTTAGTTTTTTGTGGCGCATTGATTTGCAAAAATGAAAGACAACATTAAATTTTGAATTGCACAGATTGAAAAAAAATACCCTATATTATACAACCATACGCTCACTGATTATAGTAACAGACGGATAATTAATAATTAATTATAAATTGAAAATTAATAATTTCATCTTCCACCTAGTTTTACAACATTACAACACCACAACAAATTATTAAATTTTTAATAGTTATGGAGTTGATGAAAATAATAAAACTAGTATATGTATATGTATCGAATGCGCTTACATGTTTTAATTTTCAACGCGATAGAAGTCAATTTGATATACATATATTCATATTTTGATATGTATTCAAAACGTCATTGATCCACCGTTGGATTCTACCACACCAACTTGGGATATGGAAGATACGGAAGAAGATCGTAAAAGTTCTGAAAAATTACCATCAGACCCTTCTGGCCTGATACAAACCATAGATCCTGATCGTACAGAATGTAATGAAAAATAATTTTTCCGAATAAAACGTGTTCAATTTTGTCTGACCTGATGCAGAGTGACAATGTTCCTTTGCCATTCGTCGTTCCGACTCAATCCGATGTGAGCCAAGGTAGCAACGTTTCTGGCTCGATTCTCAGCGCGTTACATTCAACGACAATTAGTTCAACTACTATTCTGTCGTATGCAGTTGTAGTAAAAAAAAACAGATAATTTATTACTACCACTGAAAAATCAGTAGCCGTGCAATCAAAAACTCATAAAACGAGGAATCTAATACCAGTGGTAGTAATAGAAAAGGTAGATGATTTTAAACTGACCCATTTAAAACCTGTAGTTGTACTTGAACCATTAGAATCATCTTTAAATAAACCAAAATAAAAAATGTCGCCGCATCTACAAAAAGAGGCCCACCTATTAAGAATAAAAGGGGACCCAAGAAAATGCACAACTGGACGCGGTTAATAAATTCAACAAAAATAAACCAGAAATACATCGCAAACCCGTCAAAAAATATAAAACAATGAACCAGACGAACATCGCGATGCCGTGAAAAAACTTACTCAAAAGAACCTAGTTGTGCATCGTGTAGCCGTTCAAAATTATAATGAAAATCACCCTGAAGTTAGTCAACAATCAACTGCGCTACATAATCAAGTTAGTCGGAATATAGACGTTCCGATACACAGGTCGTGAAATTCGATAGGCGAGAAACGGGATGCCGAATTAGATTCATTAAAATTATTCTCACTAAAAAAAACGTCACTCAAATCGTCCGACACATATACATGTCCACATTGCAACGCGTATTTCCGATGACGAGAAATCCAGGAAAAGGTGGTGCTGTGGTTCCAGTTCTGATAATGTCCAAAAATTTACACCTATCACGGAAGATTTTTAAACGCATCCCAGTTTCGAAAAAACACCGCGCGCGTACAATAATTTGTTTGCCTTCTCAGCGTTGGGTGTTTCGCACAGTTTCCACCAACCAAGAAGGTTTATCGTTTATCAAAATTCAAGGCCGAAATATCATCGCATTACAATTTAGCTTACGATCAATCGACAAACAACATAGGCTTATACATAAGCGATTCGTCGGAACGCGAACATTTAGCACGCAATCTAAATTTAGACATTCAAGTAATTAGGTCCATCACAAATTTTCTACATAACGTAAATCCCCATTCTTAGAATGTTTTAAAAGATTCAAGTTTGGAAGCTGTCAATGAAGCTTTCATAATGTTTGAAAGAACTTCTCGCGCTACCCACGGAAACATTTTAGGCGACCAGCCTGTGGGCAGAGAAGTTTCCGGAATTATTAGTACCGATCGCGAACAGTACGTGCCTCGATGCATAGCCATTTGGAAAGTGGATGCATACAAACCTGACACTGTAGACATAATGGATACACTGTATGAAAGTTTTCAATTCCCACTTTTGTATCCGGAGGGCAATGCAGGATGGTTTCCGGGGAAACTCGACAATAATGGCAAAAAACTTACTCAGGCCAAGTATGTCAGATGTCTTCTTCCTTCACAAGATAGGTTCAGTCATATCGGACGACTATCTGAGGAGTGGTTAGTTGACATGTATTGCAGAATAAGCGAGGAACGTTTGCGATATATACTCCACATGCAAACGAATCGTAGTAATGAAATTAGAGCCGCACCACTCCTGGAACTTTTAAACGATGAATCTATTGTACCGGGACGTATCTACTTACCGAATACTCTTACTGGGGACCCGCGATACATGAAACTCAAATATTTAGATTGCATTGTAAATATTAGTCAATAGACTGGGACCTCCTTCATATTTAGTGACGATCACTTGTAATCCCAACTGGCTTGACATTAAACAATCAACTCCTGAAGGCCGGCGCCCCAATCCACTCATTTGTGAGTATTCAATTTGCGGCTGCTTGCATTAATACGACACTTTCGTTCCGGCGCATGGTTCGGATCGATCGAATATTTAACGTACGTCATTGAATTTAAAAAAAGAGGATTGCCTCACGCCTACATTAGTTTTAGAGTCGAAGGGGGAGGTACAGTTGAAAATTTAGACATTGACAAAGTGTGCCGTGCCGATATACCTGATAATTTAGAAGCCGAAGGCAGGTTACGCAAAGCTGTCCTAAATCATGATTCATGGACCGTGTAGGCAAGCAAGAGATAACCTGCCGTGCTACGACAAAGAAAAACGAAAATGTAGCAAACGCTTCCCAAAACGTGATACTGTCGTCATATTCTGTGACGACAGAGGTTTTGTTCATTTGCGCCGCAGTGTCAACAACGAAGGTATAATTAAATTCCGTAATAGAGAAATAAAAGTAAAAGATTTGTGGGTCGTCCCATACAATGCCAGCTTGCTATTAAAATACGATGCACACATAAACATCGAAGTGTCCTCGCAACCTAATGAAATCGAGGAGTACTTAACGAAACGTTACATAGGTTCAAGCGACGCGGCTTGGCGTGTGTTAGAATTTGACGTCACTGCCCACGAACCAAACGTAAAACAGTTGACAGTTCATTTGGAAAACCGACAAACCGTTTATTTTAAACCCGGACATGAAACCGATGTCAATCGCGAATCCGATTTATTAACTTATTTCAATCGGCCACAGGGCGAAGAATTTGACACTTTAAAATACGTAGATTTTTATGAAAAATATATCGTTTATGCAAAATCACCCAACACAAAAGCCAATTTGTTTTGAAAAAGAATATTTTTGTTTTTGTTATTTCTTTCAAACATGGATCTTCGCTCGCGTTAATGGGACTTCCGGAAGTCTTTGATGATTCCACCGAAATGGGCAGGGAACACGTCGAATACAATATAGACCAAAAAATATCTGTTGTCGATGAATGGTTACCCAGACTATCATCGGAACAGCGTTTTATATTCGAATATATCGATAGTCTTTACGTAAATCAGGAATTCCGTGAAAATAATCCTTGTGCCATTTTTGTTGACGGTCCTGCGGGTACAGGTAAAACGACGTTGCTAAATACAATAACTGCTCACGTACGAGGTAATTTAAAATCTGTAGTAATTTGTACAGCCTCATCAGCCATCGCCGCTCAAAACCTTGAGAATGCTTCCACCGTACAATCCATGTTTAGATTTCCGTTAGATATCGTAGACGACAGCGGTTATTGGAACATCAGAAATAAAACGCAACGCGCTGAATTAATTTTTCACGCGTCTGTAATAATTTATGACGAGGTGCCAATGGCACATAAATATTTAATACACATGTTAGACCGGTCATTGCGCGACCTCATGCAGTCAAATAAAATTTTTGGAGGTAAAATAAAACTATTTGCGGGTGATTTTCGTCAAATTCCTCCAGTAGTTGTCAATGCTAAATCAGATTCAGATATACTAAATAGTTCTTTAAAGAAATCCCCGCTTTGGCAAAACATGAAGAAATTTACATTGCTAACATTACAGAGATGAATACGCAGAGTTTTTGCTAAAGTTAGGGTCGAACGAATTACCATGTTTCCCTCTGCAAGTAGGTAGAGTTATTCAAAAGATCGTCTCTTTAGAATTAATAGAACACGTGACCGCATTAAAAGATTTAATCGACTTTGTGTTCTCAGAGGCAATAATCGATGAGCCGGACGTTTGTGCACACAGGGCTATTTTATGTACCCGGAATGACGCCGTTAGAGAAATCAATTCTATTATTTTAGATCGCGTGTCTGGGGAAATGCTGCACTTTTATTCGAGTGACAAAATAGCAAACGATGATGCTGATGAGCTGTACCTAGGACCCGACGCGTTAAATATACTTCAACCTCCAGGCGTCCCCGAATTCGATTTAAAATTAAAAATTGGATGCGTGTGTATGATCACGAGAAATCTAAGTTTTGCGGACGGTTTAGTGAACGGAACTAAAGCGATCATACAAGCAACTTCGCCGCGATTAATAACTGTGCGCAAAAGAAGTTGTTACGAAAACATTCCATATTTAATTCCGCGAATCTTGTTTAAAGCGCCAATAGATTGAAATAGTCCGTATCAAATGTGTCGTCGCCAGTTCCCCCTTTAGGTGTGCTATGCGATGACCATTCACAAAAGTCAGGGACAAACTATTAGTCGCGTGGGGGTAGATTTACGGTCGGACGTATTCACTCACGCTCAATCAATAAGAATCAATAAAAGTATTAATACATGAAAATCGCGTAATAAATGGCATACGATAAAATCATACCAGAACTAATCATTTAAATAAATGGTTCTTCTTGGAAAGCTATAAAGTGTAAAATTGTTGAACTCTTTATTTTGGTGGATATTTTATGTAAAATCAAGTTAAATGATGAAATCATGGCTGTGTGTCTACCCTTTTCCTAATTTTTATTTACATTTTACATGCACACCTTTTACATGTACGTATATTACAATTTCATTGTAGTATATCACTACTTATTTCATAAGAATGATTGTTGATTATGAAACATTGTCAGGAAATGTAACTATTTATATTTATTGGATTGTAATCTCTGATAGCTGATATGTATACATATGCAAAACGTTGTCAGGCTTTCTGTATACTTGTTAATGGAGCAAAGGTAAGCTTTTAAAGTTCGGTAAAGTAAAGAGGAAATCGTTGGAATAGCATCCAGGCACACAAACACTAGGCGGACTTTGTGGGAAATGGGTATCAGTGAGATGTTGAATGTCGGTAGCTTTGCTTGCTTCGATTGGATGGTATGCGAGACAAGGTGATCGATCTAAGGTAACGGGTGTTCATGGCTGTTGTTAAGGTGAGAAGTTGTTTAGCAGTAGTTTGTGTAGCAGTAGATTTTCATGTCAATGAGGTTGTTTTGAGGTATGGTTTGCACCAAATGTATAGGATGAAAGCGTAGTCTGGCTTGGCTAATGAATTGTGTGAAGAGGTCGGGATGGAAGTGACATGGGAGTGAAATCGTAGGACCGATTGGCGCAACAGAGGAGAATTCAATGCACGAGTTCACACGCTACTGACTGACCGGATTTCCATGAAAGATGTTGAGGAGTGTATGAGAGAATGGAGTGTGAGTGTGTGTGTTTTAGTACATTTCTTTAAAAATAAAAAAATAAGTTTCTGCACTTCCCCTTTTTTAAAGAAGTTACCCTCTCCCTTCCCCCAACTTTTATACTAATTATACATATTTGAAAGCTCTTCCAGATATATAATAATTCAATTTATATGTAGAACTGAAACTGAAAACGTATACCCAAAGCTTTCACAAGTTCCATCCAGTTTGTTTAACGGTTGAATAATTTAGTGATCCCAGTTTCGAAAAAAGACCGCGCGCGTACAAAAATTTGTTTGCCTTCTCAGCGTTGGGTGTTTCGCACAGTTTCCACCAACCAAGAAGGTTTATCGTTTATCAAAATTCAAGGCCGAAATATCATCGCATTACAATTTAGCTTACGATCAATCGACAAACAACATAGGCTTATACATAAGCGATTCGTCGGAACGCGAACATTTAGCACGCAATCTAAATTTAGACATTCAAGTAATTAGGTCCATCACAAATTTTCTACATAACGTAAATCCCCATTCTTAGAATGTTTTAAAAGATTCAAGTTTGGAAGCTGTCAATGAAGCTTTCATAATGTTTGAAAGAACTTCTCGCGCTACCCACGGAAACATTTTAGGCGACCAGCCTGTGGGCAGAGAAGTTTCCGGAATTATTAGTACCGATCGCGAACAGTACGTGCCTCGATGCATAGCCATTTGGAAAGTGGATGCATACAAACCTGACACTGTAGACATAATGGATACACTGTATGAAAGTTTTCAATTCCCACTTTTGTATCCGGAGGGCAATGCAGGATGGTTTCCGGGGAAACTCGACAATAATGGCAAAAAACTTACTCAGGCCAAGTATGTCAGATGTCTTCTTCCTTCACAAGATAGGTTCAGTCATATCGGACGACTATCTGAGGAGTGGTTAGTTGACATGTATTGCAGAATAAGCGAGGAACGTTTGCGATATATACTCCACATGCAAACGAATCGTAGTAATGAAATTAGAGCCGCACCACTCCTGGAACTTTTAAACGATGAATCTATTGTACCGGGACGTATCTACTTACCGAATACTCTTACTGGGGACCCGCGATACATGAAACTCAAATATTTAGATTGCATTGTAAATATTAGTCAATAGACTGGGACCTCCTTCATATTTAGTGACGATCACTTGTAATCCCAACTGGCTTGACATTAAACAATCAACTCCTGAAGGCCGGCGCCCCAATCCACTCATTTGTGAGTATTCAATTTGCGGCTGCTTGCATTAATACGACACTTTCGTTCCGGCGCATGGTTCGGATCGATCGAATATTTAACGTACGTCATTGAATTTAAAAAAAGAGGATTGCCTCACGCCTACATTAGTTTTAGAGTCGAAGGGGGAGGTACAGTTGAAAATTTAGACATTGACAAAGTGTGCCGTGCCGATATACCTGATAATTTAGAAGCCGAAGGCAGGTTACGCAAAGCTGTCCTAAATCATGATTCATGGACCGTGTAGGCAAGCAAGAGATAACCTGCCGTGCTACGACAAAGAAAAACGAAAATGTAGCAAACGCTTCCCAAAACGTGATACTGTCGTCATATTCTGTGACGACAGAGGTTTTGTTCATTTGCGCCGCAGTGTCAACAACGAAGGTATAATTAAATTCCGTAATAGAGAAATAAAAGTAAAAGATTTGTGGGTCGTCCCATACAATGCCAGCTTGCTATTAAAATACGATGCACACATAAACATCGAAGTGTCCTCGCAACCTAATGAAATCGAGGAGTACTTAACGAAACGTTACATAGGTTCAAGCGACGCGGCTTGGCGTGTGTTAGAATTTGACGTCACTGCCCACGAACCAAACGTAAAACAGTTGACAGTTCATTTGGAAAACCGACAAACCGTTTATTTTAAACCCGGACATGAAACCGATGTCAATCGCGAATCCGATTTATTAACTTATTTCAATCGGCCACAGGGCGAAGAATTTGACACTTTAAAATACGTAGATTTTTATGAAAAATATATCGTTTATGCAAAATCACCCAACACAAAAGCCAATTTGTTTTGAAAAAGAATATTTTTGTTTTTGTTATTTCTTTCAAACATGGATCTTCGCTCGCGTTAATGGGACTTCCGGAAGTCTTTGATGATTCCACCGAAATGGGCAGGGAACACGTCGAATACAATATAGACCAAAAAATATCTGTTGTCGATGAATGGTTACCCAGACTATCATCGGAACAGCGTTTTATATTCGAATATATCGATAGTCTTTACGTAAATCAGGAATTCCGTGAAAATAATCCTTGTGCCATTTTTGTTGACGGTCCTGCGGGTACAGGTAAAACGACGTTGCTAAATACAATAACTGCTCACGTACGAGGTAATTTAAAATCTGTAGTAATTTGTACAGCCTCATCAGCCATCGCCGCTCAAAACCTTGAGAATGCTTCCACCGTACAATCCATGTTTAGATTTCCGTTAGATATCGTAGACGACAGCGGTTATTGGAACATCAGAAATAAAACGCAACGCGCTGAATTAATTTTTCACGCGTCTGTAATAATTTATGACGAGGTGCCAATGGCACATAAATATTTAATACACATGTTAGACCGGTCATTGCGCGACCTCATGCAGTCAAATAAATTTTTTGGAGGTAAAATAAAACTATTTGCGGGTGATTTTCGTCAAATTCCTCCAGTAGTTGTCAATGCTAAATCAGATTCAGATATACTAAATAGTTCTTTAAAGAAATCCCCGCTTTGGCAAAACATGAAGAAATTTACATTGCTAACATTACAGAGATGAATACGCAGAGTTTTTGCTAAAGTTAGGGTCGAACGAATTACCATGTTTCCCTCTGCAAGTAGGTAGAGTTATTCAAAAGATCGTCTCTTTAGAATTAATAGAACACGTGACCGCATTAAAAGATTTAATCGACTTTGTGTTCTCAGAGGCAATAATCGATGAGCCGGACGTTTGTGCACACAGGGCTATTTTATGTACCCGGAATGACGCCGTTAGAGAAATCAATTCTATTATTTTAGATCGCGTGTCTGGGGAAATGCTGCACTTTTATTCGAGTGACAAAATAGCAAACGATGATGCTGATGAGCTGTACCTAGGACCCGACGCGTTAAATATACTTCAACCTCCAGGCGTCCCCGAATTCGATTTAAAATTAAAAATTGGATGCGTGTGTATGATCACGAGAAATCTAAGTTTTGCGGACGGTTTAGTGAACGGAACTAAAGCGATCATACAAGCAACTTCGCCGCGATTAATAACTGTGCGCAAAAGAAGTTGTTACGAAAACATTCCATATTTAATTCCGCGAATCTTGTTTAAAGCGCCAATAGATTGAAATAGTCCGTATCAAATGTGTCGTCGCCAGTTCCCCCTTTAGGTGTGCTATGCGATGACCATTCACAAAAGTCAGGGACAAACTATTAGTCGCGTGGGGGTAAGTAGTATATAATTGGGGTTTCTGGATCAAAAGTACTTCAAATAGGTCCAGTTATAAACAACTAAATCTATTCAGCCATCTATTCAAATAGATGAATAAAGTAGTTATTGAATAGAGAAATAATTTATAAAAAACGGCAGTTTTCGATAAGAAGTCATACCTGGCGCAGAGAAGCGCCGGTCTTCTTATCAAAACTGTCGTTTTTTATAAATTATTTCTCTATTCAATAACTACTTTATTCATCTATTTGAATAGATGGCTGAATAGATTTAGTTGTTTATAACTGGACCTATTTGAAGTACTTTTGCTCCAGAAACCCCAATTATATCATTTTTTTTTTAATGCTTCAGTATAATTATTTAATATTTAATAAGCTAACAATTATAATCTAAGTTAATTTGTAACATTGATTTTATCTTTTATAAGGGATACTATATCTCTAAATGATCTATATACATCATCCATGTATAAGTTTTTGACGACGTGTTGTACACATAGATCAGCATTACATTTGCATGTTAATAATTCTTCAGGTATTGTTTCCACGTCATATAACTCTATTCGTATAATTTTTGTTCCTTTCGACGGCATTCTCACGCAGGAGTAAGTCATGTCATCTCGGTGTGGCCTTTTTCTCGATTTCTCTTGATTGTTCGGCAAGAAGTTGAATAGGTCTCCAGATTCCTGAAACAAGCAGCTTAGTGAGTTATTTTAACGTATTTAATTAATTAAACCTATTCAACACAGTGAACTACTATTTACGTTAAAATCATGTCTAGGAATAAAATTATTTGAGTATGTAAATAGCCAAATTAATTTATTATACTTAATAGGTAAAATAATTTAAACTTACCGACATAATCCGTTAGTTGTGTTCTTTGCAAAGGTCGAAAAAATAATAATTTCACAATATTAATTTATCTGTCTTTTATATAATTGCTTAAAATGACTTTAAGGTCTAAAATTAGACAATTTTTTAAATGTCTAACCAAATAATTCCGTTGTTTTCCTAAACGGGAGGAATGCATTGAGCGAGGCGCCGGGCGTCAGATGATCCGTCTGTGTTTATAGTAATGATTATCAAAACATCTCAATTGTAAATATCGGTAGGTACAATACTGTTTTCTATAGAGTAGTAATAAAGTTGCATATTGATTAAATATTTTCGGAGAACTATTTAAGTATGTGTCACAGATTAAACAGTCCTGTTAATGCGGTAATTGTCCTTACATAAAAATGCAAATACTAGTTGGTTTGTTTGTCTTTAAAATATCAAAATAGTTGAATTGATTTCGTAAGGTATTGAGGTATTGTATTGAGACCTAGATCATAATGTATAACAGGTACCATTTTTAACCAAAAAGTCGCAAGTGAAACTGTAGGGTGCAGCTAGTTTAAAATGTTTGATTTAGCTCGATATGGAAAAATTGCTGACAAACTATTTTTGTTTAACACTAACGTCAATGTGAACGTACACATTGACATCCTTAATATTTATATAAAGCTTAAGAAAACCTGAGTCAGTACAGTAATTGCTTCCTGAAGGACAACAGGTGTAGAAAAAGTATTTTGTGCGTGTTTGTGGAGAGTGGCATAAACAAAGGGAGGCCTATACCCAGCAGTGGGTCACTCAAGGCTGATGATGATGATGATGATGTGCTAGTGTTACGATTGCAGTCTGGTCTTCTATTCAATCAATTGTGAGTATTATTATTATTATTATATATTTACGTTTTGATTAAGAAATAAAAAGAAAATTAACGTCTATATAATTGAATTAGTGATTACTCTAACGATTCATTAAAATGTTCTCATTTTTGAAGTTATAAATCCGTTAAACTTTTGTATTTGATTCATGCTGCCCTAGTATTTTATTCATTGATCATTTGTATCTTGATAAGACTTTGAATGTTTGACATCAATTTGTTAGTTCAAATTGTATATTCTCTAAAGAACACTTTTTTATTTAATTGTTATACATATTTAAATTTATTAAATGTTTTTTTCAGTGTCATCTTCATTCGTGTGTGGGTGCGTGTCAGATTGCTCGGTCGGATTGAACTCAAGTCATCTATTCAATAAATTGTGAGTATCATTGCATATTTATGTTTTGATTTTAAAAACATAAAAAATAATAGAAGGAAATTTCTTTATGTGACTACTCTGATAAGTGAAATATCCCATGTTCTCAACATATTAAAATTTCAACTTTTTACATAGGTATTCCGAACTTACTGACATCCTTATTTTTTTATTTCTTCATTATTAATTGTGTCTTGATAAAGTTGTACTGTCTTGAGTGAATGAATAGCCAAAATAACTTATTCCTAAATAATAAATAGTAAGCTCGTATTGACAACTGAATAAAAACATATTTTTTTTCATTTCAGCCCTATACGCTGCAC